>APFE031701619.1:58796-86843 GCA_000404065.3 Pinus taeda | reverse complement strand
GAGTCCGCATGTAGATGTGTAGTAGTTGCATGTAGTTGCATGCTTTAACTAAGAGTCCGCATGCAGTTGCATGTAGTTGCATGTAGTTGCATGCTATAACTGAGAGTCTGCATGTAGGTGTAGCAGTTCTAACAAAACGTTTAACAGTCGTAATACTGTCATCATTTACTCAACAGTTATTATTTACTCTTCGAGTTCTATGACAGACGTAGATATTATAAGGAATTAAAATCAACTAAAGGGATATCATCATGATAAATTATCAATTTTTAGAAATAATTACATTGTAAATTTTATCGTTATCGTTAGTACAAAATAAAATATAATATTTATTTTAAATTCCAAATTTGATTACAACAAAAAAATATATATATAGTTAACACACACTCAATATACTATAATAAAAAAGGCATATACATCCCACAAAGCAAACAATATGTTTCTCACCGCTGTACATTCAATATTATATAAATTACAATATACAACATTGGATATATATCAAAATTTACACATTTTAAATGTAAAAATGTATATCTCAATCTCTATAGTATTAATGTAAAAATATATACCTTAATCTCTATAATATTAATGTAAAAATATATATCTATATAATATTAATGTGAAAATGTGTATTTCAACCATATAATATTAATGTGAAAATGTATATTTCAATCTTGCAATATTTAAATGTGAAAATGTGTATTTCAACCTTGCAATATTTAAATGTGAAAATTATATTTCAAGCCTGTAATATTTAATGCATTGTTATGAGATATAACATTTTGCATAGTGCCATAAAATCTTACATATTTATTTGAATTTCAATAATTATATTTATTATTACCATTTATTAACGAAAACAAAAGATGTGATTCCATCCAATCGATTGTTAAGTGAATAAGCGATTATACAAAGTGGATGGTTGTTAAGTGATAAAGCGATCATCAAAAAAGGTAAGAGCTTCACAACAATGTTGTCATCGGATTGACAACAGTGTCTCCTCTAACATGCAAGTTGAAATTGGATTTTGTCCATTCAATGGTTATGGCAAATATAACAAGAGAACATTATCTCGGGATTGAATTGAAAGTGTCCACGACTATATATATATGCAATGCCTTAAGTGAGTACTTTGACGTTGTTGAAAATAGGTGATGCGTTTTTATAAAGTTTGTAGAATGTTACTATGAATAATCATTTTTTTAGAGTAGCAAAATTGAATGATTTTTTTATTGATGTTATTTTTTAATTTTTTAAATTAATAAGTGTGGTATGGTAGTATAGTTGTTGTTATTGGCAGTATGGTTGCTGTTATTTATTTGGAAGTTTTTTTTAGAAAAATTGCAAATTGATATATGAAGTGAAAAAATTAATTACCTATTAAGGAGTAAGGACTTAGAAATGTGACATTGAAGTTATGGTCCAATTATATGTTTAAATTTTTTCAATAACAAATATTTGTTTCTCAAAGTTAAATATTATAACTTGCATTGGTCAATGCTAAACTAATAGTGGTCAATAAGAAAATCTATTGCTAGAATTTGCCAAAGGAACAAGTGCTGCAGGGAAGCTTAGTCCCTAAAACTTAAATGGAATTTATGTTTTCTTAAAAATTTCAAATTGATATATGAAATGAAAAATTAATTTCCAACTAAGGGGCAAGGAGTTGTACAAATTTTGGTGGATAGTAACCACTAGTAAGTAAATCTGCACATTTACAAATTTAATCCTATATTTATTTAAATCTTATTCCCATCCATTTTTATGCAAATATTTTCTTAAATTAAGGTGGGCAGATGATAAATATGTTATTTACAAATATTTCAATTTGATTGGTTTTCATATGAAGCTTAACAATGAAAAATCACTTCACAAATATATAAAATTCATGGCATAAATATTGCAACTATATCTGAAAATTATAGCAGAAAAATATGAGTTATCCACATTGCTCGAGCTACAATAAGACCTTCAAATTATGATCCAATTGCAAAATGTTTGCAATAATATTGAAAACCCAATATTTATTTAACAAACTTAAACGTGATAAATTGCATTCCTTGAGAATGAGTAATAATAAGACATACACTAAAATACCATATTAAACTATATTAAATTATAGTTATATGTTTAAGCTTACCATCCCTTTATGTTAGTTAATTATTATTTTTATCATGTATTAATATTTAACATAATTTTGATAATGATATTATTTTTTTTCCAACTAACCTATTACAGGGTCATAATTTAACTTTTTTAACTTAACAATATTCTTATGATAATTTTAATATATATATATATATATATATATATATATATATATTGATATAAAATTTAATTTAAAACTCACATGAAGTATAAATAGCACAACCACATTAATAAATGTGGTTGATAAACGTTTATAACCATATATAAACTACATTTATTATCATATATTTATTAATATTAACATTAATAATTTTATTATTATTAAAATTATATATTATCATTATATTTATTATTATTATTAATTATTATTATGATAATTTAGTGCGTACTAACTAATATGAATATAAATTTAAATATAAATATAAATATAAATATTTAAAAATATTTAAAAAATAATGATGATGATGATGATGACGATGAGGATTAACATCCACTAAGACCATTGTGATCTATCAGACCTCAAGAAAAGATAGTTTAGTTGTCATTCTTCAAAGTTTTGTTTCTATGATCAAGGAGTAGGGAAAGAAGCATTCCGAGATCACTATAGTTGGGCAAGCTTAATAAGTCAAGAATATTAGAGGTGTGGCTGATGATAGGGAATTAAGAGCGGATGTGGGCAAGAGTCAGGCAGTCTAAAAGAAATTTCTTTTCATCTTCCACCTTATTAGTATCACAAATATGACAAATTCTATTTTCCTAGGGAGTCTTGGGAGTAGACAACCACTCGGTCTCAATCCAAAGCTCATGAGAATTAGTTCTAATCCTACCAATGTTCATTTTATTCTTAGTTCTAGTCAACATAGAGAGATAATTCTCGTTATCAACAGTGGGGTTGACACGGGAGCTTCGCTGGGGGAGAAATATCATACCACGTGGGTTTATATTGGGGGATATATATTGAGTAAAAAATGGCATAATATATTGGGGTATATATAGGGGGTAAAGGGTTTTTATATTGGAAAATATAAAAATAGACCTTAAAGTTAATGAAAAATTATAAAGGGGTATAAAAAATGTTAATGAAAAAAATGGATACCTACAATAACTAGTGATAGTAGGGGTTTCTAAATTGAGAAGTTGTATGGGTTTGTATTGGTAGGGGGTTTAAATAATTTGATTTTTAGAGGGATTTTCTAATATGTAGTCAAATTAAGGGTATTGTTTAATATGCCACGAACGCACATGATATGTCAAGGGTTCATTGAGTGAATCCCCTGTGGAGGTTGATCACCTCCTTTTAGTGCCTTAGCTTCCTTTTACCCTCCATCTCCTTAGCATCACATATCTTGCCTTAAAACTAGAGGTAATAGCATCTTTGATATTGTCCTTGCTCCCCATGATGAGCTCCTCCTTAATCCCCAAAGGTTGAGCCAAGACTGAGCATCTCGATTCCACCCATGCTTGAGGTACAGGTGGGGGTTTTGACTAAAGCTAGAAGCAATTTTTGGGAACCTCTTGGATTCCATATTGTGAAGCTTCTTCTTATACATCAGATATATAAACATAGTTGCACTTTCAACGGGGACATGCCAGCTTCAATCAAGAGGATAGGATAGGGAGTATTTCCCTTGATATTGAGATTATAAGTTATGGATTTCTTTTGGATCATCTCAATCTTTCTCTACGACTCCCTAGATATACTGCACCCCCAAACTTCACATCTGTATAAGATAACAGGGGTGATGAGAGTCTCAAAGAAGAACCTTTGTTTACTCCAAATGTAAAGATCGACTGACTTACAATTGCTTTCATGCTCATAATAAGCTTTCCAGCCTCCAATAATTATTTTCTCGACCCTATAATTCGAGTTGAACTGATGAGGAAAGTCAATACCTAAATATTTATAAGAAGAATCGTGCTCAAGTCAATGGTTATCATAGACGAAACTACCATGGGTGATCTTTTTGGATTTAATGATCATGACTTTAGTCTTGTTGGTATTAACTGTCATGGATTTTAATATAAATATTGATATTCAAGACTCATTATAATATAATATATAATAATAATAATAATAATAATCTTAATAATTATAAATTATTAGTAATTAATAAACAATACCAATTATGAAAATTGTTATCATTATATTATAAATATGATAATAAATATAGCAAATACATGGTAAATTACCATATGCAATTTTCTTCATTAGTAAAAACTTATCTAAGGTTGAACTGAAGTACACTCGAACTGCCAAAGAACTCCTAGTTGTTGTACACCCCTTAAAGAAAATTAGACACTACATCACTGGATACCCAAATTTTGTGCATAATGACCATGCAACTATTAAATACTTGACGAATAATCATGATGTGAATGCTAGAATAATTAGATGGTTGTTACTGCTACAACATTTTGATTTAACTATATTGATAATCTAGGAAAAGAAAAGGTAGTTGCAATTTTTTTTGTCAAGACTTGATCTATGATCAGCTTCTAGATAAGCACCTATTTTCTATCTCACTGCTCTCTCCATGTTTTCTAACATAGCCAACTATCTAGATGTTGCAAAATTTCCCCCAAATCTGTCATCTAAGGAGAAGAGCAAAATTGTAAGGAAAATTGCCCTTTTCTCTTGGATTGGGGGCAATATCATCATGTAGGGACCATATTAGATCTTTAGGATATGTGTCAGGGAAGAGGAAGTCTTTGAAATCTTCTTGTCCTATCAAGATGGGAACTGTGGAGGTCATTTTGCTGCTAAAAGAACAACTTCAAAGGTCTATAAGTTGACTATGATTAGTCCACTCTCCGCCAAGATGCAAGAATTTATACCAACATATGTGATCAATGCTAGAGGATGGAAAAGCCCACACACAGGGATTAATTTCCCCTACAACCTCAGGTGGACTTGAAGTCAATTGACAAGTGGGGCATGGATTTCATTGGGCCAATTGATCCACCATCAGCGAAGAAAAGGTACATCATTTTATGCATTGATTACTTGAAAAAGTGAGCTTAGATAAAGGCTATCAAGTCAACAAGAGAGGGGAAGGTGGTTGAATTTCTTAAGGTAAAATGTCTTCTACAAATTTGGGTACCCCAAAGAGATAGTCACCAATCAGGGAGCTCAATTCACATCACATCTGATTGAGAATATTTTAAGGTAGAATCATATCAAACATAGAACATCTACTGCCTATCAGCCTCAGGAAAAGGGACAATTAGAGGTTACAGATAGGGCATTAGAGAGCATCCTCACCAATTTTTTGAGCAACAGTATGAGAGATTGGGCAAATAGATTAGTGGAGGCCACTTGAGCTTGTAACACAACTTGGAAAACAACTACTAGGTTCACTCCCTATGATCTGGTTTATGGAAAGAAAGAATTTCTTTCTATAATTGAGTTTGAGTATGATACTTTGAGAATGGCAGTCCAATTGGACTTAGATGTCACCAAAGCACAACAAGAGAGGTTAAGAGAGGTTACTCCAATTGAATGGCTTGGATGAGTTTGGAATGCAAGACCTCCTACACACTGAAGTTATACAATTGAAAAGGAAGGTTTGGCATGATAGACATATCAACGACAAACATTTTCAAGAAGGGGATTGAGCACTATTATATGACTCTAGGTTCAGGAATTTCAAAGGAAAACTGATGACAAGATGGTTGGGTCCATACCTTACAGGGAAATTTCATGACAATGGAGCTGCTCAAATCAGGACCATTGATGAGGAAGATATTACCTTGCTTGCCAATGGCTACAGCTTGAAGGTATACAGAAAACCTATGTCTAAGGAATAATTCATCAGTATAATCAGCAGACAAGTCAATGTGATTGGAAGTGTCATAACTTCTAGTCCACAACATTTCTAGATACTTTTTTGAAAAAAATAAAAATAAAAGGCATGCATTAAAACCTTTCTAGTACTTTAAAGTTTGATGATGTTTTCGGTGCAATCCTTAGTGAGGAAATGTGATGGAAAAGCTTTGGTGAGACATCAGGTAATGCTTTGACTGTAGAGACTAGGGGAAGAAGAATTGAAAGAAGAAAGAGCCTAGGATATTGCAGTAAGTCAAGGAAAGACAGATCCAAATCCAGATTGGGGATAGTGTGTTGGAAATGCACGAAGAAAGGACACCTGAAGAAATACTGCAAGTCTCGAAAGGGAAAAGAAGGAGACGCACAACAAGAAAACAATCATGAAGCGAATGTGACAAGTGATGTGTTGTAATATGCTTTGATTCATTCATTAGAAAATAATATTGATGCCTGGGTGGTAGATTGAAGGGCCTCATTCGATGACACACCTCATAGGAAACATTTTCATGATTATGTTCAAGGAGATTTTGGATAGGTTTGATTAGGTGATGACAAACCTTGTAAAATCATTAGAATGGGTACAATTTTCATAAAACAACAAAATGGAAATAAATGTCTATTGAAGGAGGTAAGGCATGTTCCAGATTTGAAGAAAATTCTAATTTCAATAGGGCAGTTGGAGGTGAAGGTTGTGTGACTACTTTTATAGATAAAACTTGGAAAGTCACTAAAGGATCCATGGTAATAGAAAAATGAGAAAAGGTTGGTACATTGTATTTATGCAATGATATTTCTAATTATGTTAATGCTTTAACCTCTACATGAGAAGATAAGACATTGTGGCATCATAGACTTGGGCACATGAGTGAGAAGGGGATGAAAATTATTCACTCAAGAAATTTGCTGCCAGATTTGAAACATGTTGATTTAAAATTCTGTGAGAATTGTGTTTATGGAAAATAGAAGAGAGTAAAATTCCTCAAAGTTGGGAAAGAAAAGAAGAGTGAAAAATTAGAGATTGTGCATATAGATGTATGGGGACCTGCTCAAGTATCATCTCTTGATGGCTCTCATTATTATGTTACTTTTATTGATGATGCAACTAGAAAGATCTGGATTTATTGTATTTGAAATAAACCTTATGTATTTGATACTTTCAAAAATGGAAAGCTTCGGTTGAAAATGAGACAGGAAAAAAGTTGAAGTGTCTTAGATCAAACAATGGAGGTGAATTTTGCAGCAAAGAGATTGATAGGTATTGTTCAGAGAATGGAATTTGCAAAGACAAGACAATTCCAGGAACACCACAAGAAAATAGTGTGTTAGAAAGGATGAACAGAACAATCATGGAGCATGCAAGGTGCATGAGATTGCATGTAGGATTGCCTTTACAATTTTGGGTAAAAATGTAAACCCCTCATTTTTAAAGACTTTTGGTTGTGAATCATTTGTCCACATTAATAAAGAAAATATAACAAAGATTGAGGCAAAATAAAAGAAATATACCATTATTGAATATAATGTTAATGATTTTGGTTATTGCTTTTATGATTATGAAAAACACAAAATAATTAGGAGAAAATATGTCATATTCAATGAAAAGGTTTTGTATAAGGTTGTAGGAAAATAAACAGGAAAAAGAAAACAGTCAATACACAATGCTTGATGAGATCACAGAAAAAGTGATGGTGCCTAAAAATCATAATGATCAACAACAAGAACAACAACAAGAACCACAACAACAATGAGCATGTCAAACACCTGAAAGTGGTGTTAGAATATCTACCAGGATAAGTAGACCCCCTGAATGATACTCTCCTTCATTATATTATGTATTGTTGATTGACTCTGGTGAACTAGAATGTTATGAAGAAGCAGTGCAGGTAGAAACTAGGAAGAAGTGGGAGAAAGCCATGAAAGAAGAGATGGACTCCTTAGCACATAACCAGACTTGGGACTTAGTCAAGTTGCTTGTAGGTAAAATAACATTGTAGAATAAATGGGTTTACAGGTTGAAGGAAGAACATGGAGGTAGAAAAAGGTATAAAGCTATACTTGTGGTGAAAGGGTTTGCACAAAAAAAGGGTATAGACTTTGATGAGATATTTTCTCCTGTTGTTAAAATAACTTCAATTAGAACTATTTTAAGTCTAGCAGAAGCTAAAGATTTGCATCTTGAGCAGTTAGATGTAAAGACAACCTTTCTCCATGGGGATTTGGAGGAAGAGATATATATGCAGCAGCCATAAGGATATGAGGTAAAAGGGAAAGAGAAACTAGTGTGCAGGTTGAAGAAGAGCTTGTATGGCTTAAAACAGGCTCCAAGGCAGTGGTATCTAAAATTTGACAGGTTTATGTCTGAACAAGGTTATACTGGATGTCACTCTAATCGTTGTGTTTATCTCAAAAGGAAACATGATGGTAGCTATATTATATTGTTATTGTATGTAGATGACATGCTTGTTGTAGGTTCTAACATGCAAGAGATAAATGTGCTCAAAAGAAAATTGGCAAACTCATTTGCAATGAAGGATTTGGGTGCTGCAAAACAAATCCTTGGCATGAGAATAACTAGAGACAGGAAGAATTGCAAATTAACATTATCTCAAAGTGAGTACATAGAAAAGGTGTTGAAAAGGTTTAATCTGTAGAATGAAAAACCAATTAGTATACCTTTGGCCAGCCATTTCAAATTAAGTAAGGAGGCGTGTCCCAATACTTAGGAAGAAATGGCTCATATGTCTAAAGTTCCATATGCATCAACAGTTGGAAGCTTAATGTATGCAATGGTCTGCACAAGGCCTGGTATTCACATGCAGTGGGAGTTGTAAGCAGGTACATGAACAATCCAGGAAAAGAACATTGGATGGCAGTGAAGTTTATTCTCAGGTGTTTGGAGGTACCACAAATCAAGCATTATGCTTTGGTGGTTCAAACATTGCTCTACAGGGATATGTTGATGCAGATATGGCAGGTGATAGAGATAACAGGAGGAGCACAACAGGGTATGTGTCTACTGTAGGTGGAACAACTGTCAGTTGGGTCTCAAAAATACAGAGTGTTGTTGCACTCTCAACAACAGAAGCAAAGTATGTTGCTACTACAGAGGCTAGTAAAGAAATGATTTGGTTACAAAGGTTTCTGGATGAATTGGGTAAGAAGCAGGAGTTGGGTAGGTTATACATTGATAGCCAGAGTGCCATACATCTTGCAAAGAACTCTGCATTTCATTCCAAGAATAAGCATATACAACTCAAGTACCATTTCATACGGTCAACGTTGGAAGATGGACAGTTGAAGCTGGAAAATATACACACTAGCTAGAATCCTGCAGATATGTTAACAACAGTTGTAACCAGGGAGAAACTGAGAATCTGCTCAGTTTCAATTGGTCTCCAAGTATGATGAAGAAGATGAGAAACAACTAGGTCCAAAGTGGAGTCATTGTCTAGCAAATGAAGCAGCGGTGGAGTTGCTATAATCAGTCTCCAAGTGGGAGATTATTGGGTGTGGAGCTAGATTATCTTCTATATTCAAAGGTTTCAGCCAGATGTATACCCTAGGAAGACTGTACACCCCTCCACGCAGGGGGGACTTGTCCCCCCATAGGGGTCCGGGGGCCAGCAGTCCCCCAGCAGGGGTTCGAGGGCAGCGTCCCTGAAGCTAAAACTATATGTAAAATTGCCTTGTAAAAGTATAGTAATTTCTAGTCAATCTGGGCCGTTCATTAGGCAGACGATCTGATGGTAGAAGTTATGTTTAATTTAGGGTTTTTTCCCTAGAAGGAAACCCCTTGCTATATATGAGGGAATTGTATTGCATCTATGTATATCTATATTTTGAGTGAGGAAAAGAGAGGAGATTGAGAGCGAAGAGGGAGTTACAACGGATCTATTGTAGGTTTTATCTCTTCAGTTTGCTGGATAATATAATAAAAGAAGGACTGGCTGTTTCTCCGTGGATGTAGCCCAAACTAGGTGAACCACATATATCTGTGTCTCTCTTGTTTTATGCGTTTTCCGTGTTTATATTTCTGCAATATTTTATGTGTTCCATTGCTCTGTAATATATAATTTTCTAACACCAAAGTCATCTTCTGATGACGCATCTAAATGTAAGCCCAAATATCCTGGCCTCATTTGTGAGGAATACCACTATACCAAGGATTGTCCCTGTCATGCAGAAGTTAGTCGCTTGTTAAAAACTCAAGGAACACCGACTATATTGAAAGAACCTTTCCCATCATAGTAGACCCAATTGTTAGAACAACCGCAATCTTCCACATCTTCAGGTTCTCATGTTTACGCGAGTGGAACAGTGCCTATTTCTATTTCCACACGGTCAAAAGACTATCAAACTCCTCAAAAACAAACTATGGAGAAAGAAGTTACTAATACACCTTCTACTTGTACTCCGCCTAGTTTCATCCCTTTTCATATTGAGAGACCTAGTAATGACTCTGTTATCTGACCGCCTCCTAAGGGTGTAATTCGGAAATCATCTTATAATATGAATGCGCAAGCTACCCAACATTATAATATTGTCGAAGATTTAGCTCAAGCACCTTCGATGATGTCTACCTTGGAATTTTTCCAAACTTGTCCAATGTAATAGAAAGCATTACTATCCGGTATAGGAGGAATTCACCCTAGGGATTCGAATTTGATTACTTTTGACCTGGAAAATCATGTTCCTCATCTTCCCCATCAACTTGCATTTTTTATCCAAGTCATTATAAAAGGGAAGATGATTCATCAGACTGTGATTGATGAGGGTGCTTCCACCTGCGTCATGTATGTTTCATGGTGGAAAGCTATGAGATCTCTACCTCTCAACCAGTCTCCAAACACCTTAGAATCCTTTGATGGTAGAGGATCTCATCCTTACAGTATTCTCATGAGTTTTCCCATCACAATGGAAGGAAAAATTATCGAATTAGAAGTAGAATTCGTTGATGTGAATTTGAATTATAACCTTCTACTTGGATGAAGTTGGACTCATGCTATTTTTTGTGTGGTTTCTTCTTTATTTCACGTGCTCCGTTTTCCTCATGAAGGGAAAATAGTCGTCGTTGACCAGTTAGCCTTTTTCTCTTCTGATTCTTGGAATGGCAACGTGCCATATGTGGGAAATATCAACATTCCTTATGAGAGCATTGGGGTGGGTCTTTTTAAAGACTCTTCTCTTATGGTAAATTTTTCCCTCCCACCTCCTCATGTTGCTTCAATCAACATGATCTCTACTTCTTATGATCCTTGGATCGTTCCTTCTCCTAATTAAGTTGATTCTTTTGGTGATGTTCTGCTGCTCATCCCAACAGAGCAAGCTTATCAAGTTGTTGTTTTGGCTTTGGCAGACGCTTTTGAAAGTCATACTACTTGTAGTATGCATCTAGATGTCTATTCATAGTCCCGGTTGCTTGGTTCTTGGGATTCTCTAGATCTCTTGAATGAGATATTTCCCACTAACGAGAGTATCACCAAGGTTATGTCTCTTGAGGAAAATCCTTGGACTGATGCTCATCATCATTCCTCGTTTCTCCCGAGTCCTGGAGAGATTGCATCATGTCTGGATACCTTTGTTTCTCATACACTCACCCATCCACTTCAAATGCCCACTTTGGTACATTAATTTTTGTTTGAGGGAAACATGGGGAACATTACTGCAACCATGCCTATCGAAATTTTTGTTAAACCAGGACTTTTCGAGAACATCCATGTCGAGGTTTCTTTTTCTTCTTATGAGATAAAGATTTACATTGCCCTTTTTAGGGAATTCTTCGATGTATTTGCCTGGTCATATGAATAAATGCCTGGCATTGATTCGATTATAGTTGTGCACGAAATTCCTACTTATCCAGATGTGAAACCTATTCATTAACGACTTCATTCAGTGCACCCTAGAAAGGTAGCCACTATAAAGGGAAAGCTTGAAAAATTCTAAAGGCTGGTTTCATCTACCCCATTCCATTGACAGATTGGGTTCCGAACATTGTCCTTGTGACTAAATACAAGGGACTATCTACAATTGTGTTGATTACCGCAATATCAATCGGGCATGTCCCAAAGCAAATTATCCAACTCCTTTATTGATCAAATCATTGATGAGTGTGCTGGGAGTAAGATTTTTTCTTTCATGGACAGGTTTTCTGGCTACAACCAGATTAACATTCCTCCCACCGATCAACATAAAATTGCTTTTATGTATCCATGGGGAACCTTTGCTTACAGGAAACTCCCTTTCGGTCTAAAAAATGTTGGCGTTACCTTCCAACGAGCGATGTCGTGTGCTTTTCATGACATCAAACACATCATTAAACCATATCTTGATGACTTACCAACTCATTCTGCTAAGTGTCATGAACATCTCGGCCACCTACAAGCGATTTTTCTTTGTTGCAGACACTACAATATTCCTTTAAATCCATATAAGTGTGTCTTTTGTGTTGAATTTGGCCATCTCCTAGGGTTTGTAGTACCAAAGGAAGGCATCCAGATTGACCTCCTCAAAGTTTAGGCCATTGTAAATTTACCCCCTTCATCATCGTTACATCAGTTGCAAAGCTTGCAAGGGAAAGATAATTTCCTTCGTCCTTTTGTACCCAATTATGCTGAGCTTGCCAAGGGATTTACTCGTTTGTTGAAAAAGGAAATCCCATTTATTGGGATAATATCACTTAGAAATATTTCAATGCATTAAAGAACACCCTCATTAGGGCTCCTTTGCTGCATCCTCTCGACTATCACCGCTATTACTTCTTGTACTTGGTTGTAAACGATAGTACTATTTCCATGGTACTAGTGTAAGATGATCATGATGGAAATGAACATACGATCTACTACTTAACCATAATCTTATTGATACCAAAATCTGATATGCCCATGTCAAGAAACTTGCTTTAGCTGTTGTTCACATTGTTCAACACTTTTGACACTATATTCTTTTGCGAAAAACCACTGTGATTTCCAATTGCAAGCCCATGAACTACATCTTAACTCATCAGTTGTTGGAGGGAAAATATTCAAAATGGATTGTTATCCTTCAAAAATTTGATTTGGAGTTTGCTACAACCAAATCAAAGAAATCATTGGTTTTCGGTGAATTGATTTTTGACCTTCACTTTGCAACCACATCTACTGCTTTTGATGAGCTCATTCGCAACGAGACTCTCTTTCTCATTAGCACTCTTGACCCATGGTATGGGGATATTATTGTTTATCTCTAGACCCAAGCTTTTCTATCAGAGTTGTCAAATTCTGAACGACGTCATATTCGACATTAGTCCCAACCATATTGAATCATTGGCGATATTTTGTACCATGTTGGTTTCGATTCTATCCTTCATAGATGTTTGAAACTTGAAGAAGCTGAGAGAGTCCTCAATGTCTGCCATTCTAGGGCTTGTGGTTTTCCATGTTTGGGTATGCTACTACTCATAAAATCCTTTGTGCCAATTATTTCTGGCCTTCCATCTTTAAAGATTTCATTTTAGCAGTCCAAAATTTTCACGCCTGCCAGATTTAAAACCGTAAACAACACATCTCACTCGCACCCCTACAACCAGTTGTTAACGTCTGTCCCTTTTCTGAATGGGGTATTTATTTCATGACCTGTAACCCTCGCTCAGTCAGGGGGCACGGTTATATCATTTTCGTCATTGATTATTTCACTAAATGGGCTGAGGCGATTCCCACATGTGATGCTGACGGTAAAAATGCTACTCAATTTATTTTCTACCATGTCATAGCTTGATTTGGTGTTCGTCAAGCCATCATTAATGATCATGGATCTCATTTTCGAAATTACATGATGGCAAAGCTTACTTCTCGATTGGGTCTGCATCATGACAACTGAACTCCTTATTATCCACAGGCTAATGGCCACATTGAGGTAGTCAACAAAATCCTGGTTACTACGCTTCAATGCACCATTGGGATGCATAAATAAAATTGGCATCTTATGCTATTTTCGGCTCTTTGGGCTTACCGAACTGCAGCTAAGATTGCCACTAGATTTACACCCTTTCAGTTGGTGTATGGTCTAGAGGTGACTCTTCTGATTGAGTGTGAAGTTACTTCATTGAAACTAGCCATCGAATTAATCCCTGATACCTCACTTGAAGAGGAACGTTTACTTTACCTCGACAGGCTCGATGAAACTTGCCACTTCGCAGTGTTAGTAATTGAATCCCATAAGAAACGGGTTAAAGCTCAATACGATAGAACTATTTCTCCCTAGGTTTTTGCCGAGGGTGACTTGGTCTTACTTTATGAACCAGCCAATGACAAATTGGGAGCTGGGAAATTCGAACCAATGTGGCATGGGCCTTACATTGTCAAGCGAGTTTTACAAAAAGGTGCCTATGAGTTAGTATGAAGGAAATTCTTTGGTTGAGCCCTGAAACGGGCTTTACCTAAAGAAGTATTATGCATGATTATTCATGTAAATACTTATGTACATTAGTGTGCAGTGTGGTTTTGGTATGTTAGTTTTATTTTGCAAACCTTTTCCTCTGCTTACTTCCTGCTCTACTTCATTTGCAAAAGTCATCCAACCATTACGTCGGTTTTTCTAATGGTGCTTGTTGTAGTACATGGAATCTATCTTCCACTGCATGGGAAATATATGACCCTAATGGTGAGTTAGTGAATTTATAAGGTATATGTTTAGGTTAGACGACTAATAACATTTCCACATATAGTGCGGTCATCGAACTTTTGTCAAAAGCTATTTCTCTTGGCATTAGAGAGTTAATCGTAAAACTTAATTCGCAACTCATTGTGCTATAGCTTAATGGACAATATTCAGTTAAAAACCCTCAAATTTTGAGAATGTATTTGCGAGTTCGTTTGTTGGAATGAGAATTTGATTTTATTACTTATCATCACATTCCAAGATGCATGAACACATTAACAAATGCATTGGCTAATTATGTGTTAGATACACATTTGCGAAAGTTGTAAATCATAAAACGTCACATATCAAATTTGGTATATATATATATATATATATATATATATTGCGAGTGTTTGCAAAAGAGTTTGTTATATCAAAATAACAAAATTTGTGCTTCGAGACACATGGCTTAATAAGCCTACATAGTGCAGAAAATAAACTAGAAGTTGGCTATTCACCCACGTGGTGCTCATGATAGCACAAGACAACCCTAATGACTCTACCCAGCAGCCGACACAGTTTGGCATAAACCCCTACATTGTGCGTATGGTAGTGTAATGGCACCTTGTCGATTGAGTCATACTTAGGAATCGCCCTAGTTAAAACTTCCAGGTTATGTTCTACCTTGACGATAGGATTTTCTCCCTCCACATATGGAGTATCATCCTCAATCTGGTGTGCCACTTGCCTGGATATTGGAGAAACCCTTGGAGGTGTCTCTAGTCCAACATCTTCATGACATTATAAGTCAAATATCAATACACATATAACAAAAAAATGATAAAAACTTCAAAAAATAGTTTTTTACCTGAATCGGTCCACTGTGCCCCTAGAGGGAGTGGAAGATCTAGATCTCCTCATAAATACGTCCCTGCATATGACCAACCATCGACCATGATTAGCTACTGATACAACCATCCGAAAAATGATGGAGGGAATGACATATGTTGACCGCCCCCATGTTGCGGCATCAACTCTCCCCATCTGAGTAATCGTGGATCTCTGGGCGCTAGTGGATCCAATTCCAACCACTAATAACAGAACAATGGCACACGTTCCAGGATGAACATCACTAGAATAGATCTGAAACCAAATTGTCTCAGATTCCCCGACTTGCACTTAGTCAGTTCACGCTTCATGCACACCAATAAACCTTCACACCAATTGAAAATAGTGGGATTTAGCACTCGATCACATACTAGAAATGAGACTTTGATGCCTCATGTAATGCTTGTGCCCTAGCTATCTAGGCCATAGTGTTTAGGATTGTTCGCAGTGGGAGGTTGTTAATGGTATTTATGTCAATTTTCCCGTTGTTACCCTTTTTGACCCCCAAACAATGCCTCACAATGAGCATATGCATGCTCTCTCCCCCAGTGCATGATCCATATAACTACATTTGTTGTCCCTTTTTGGACAATTTAGTGATGAAATAAATGTCGGCGACCTCTATTTCGAGCTCTTGATCCCCGAACATGAACAATTGGAAATCTACATCCCACCAACTGATTAAGGGCTACAATAACTCAAGTTGTGCTCTGATATCGAGAATCATGAAGAACTTAAGCAATCCACATGCTCATATGGCATCAATACAATGTTCATCCTGCATAGCTTGATGGTCTTCAACTTCATACCCCTCTCTTTCCATTCAATCACCATTTTGGACTGGTTATCCTACAAAAAATCAACAAATCAACATTTCATGAGGATCCATGGAGAGAAAATCCAAGATTCACTATTTTACATGGAAGATTTCACTTGAAATTTTTTACCTCGGTGCTAGTGCATCTATTTAGGAATTTTCTCACATTGCCAGTGCGAGTGCCTAACTAACCTCAGGGTGAGCAGCACGAGTCCAATGGGTGAAACCTGTGCTGGTCACCCACGATGTAAATTTTTTTCAATTCTTCCTTGCAGCCTATCATATGGTGAAAATGCATAAAATGACTACCAAAATGAAGGGAAGGGACAAATCTCTTACCTGCAACAAGAGGCTCGACAAATGGTGTCCCGGATTGATCGTGCTCCTTGCCTGAAAATTGAGGTAAAATGAGGTAAAAATGCTCTCACAATTGCAAATTGGAAAAATGGTAAGAATGTTGCCCTATTTATAGTTTTTAAATGACATTTTTACGAAATTAAGGCATATTTCACTTATTTTTTAATATTTTTCCTCGAAAACGGTAATGTGCGTTTCCTTGTGTAGGGAAAGGTCATATGTTCTTGGTGATGATGATTTATCTTGGCTGATTCAACAAGTTTTATTTTATCACTTTTTCGGACTTGTCAAAAATAAAAGAAAAAGTGACCCCCTAGAGTCATCTTTAAGCTCTTTTCTGACTCTCGAAAAATGAAAAGATTGTCGAGTACTTGTCATTTTGAACTCGTAAAAGTAAATGAAATGACACCTACTCAGTATAAATTTAACCCTTTTCCAGACTGAGATAAAATATTGTACGAAAAAGGAATACCTTAGTCAAACATGGCTAAGAGGTTCTCTTGGATATTGTTTTCTATCTTTTCGGGTTCAAGGGGCAATTTACAAAAAGGAACCTTTGGAGTTTTCTTTTTCACTTCTTTTTCAAACTCTATAAACATGAAAAAGATGTCGATTTTCACCTCCATCAAACTCGTAAAACTTAAAGGACGCAGGACTTGTGATCATGACGAAGTTGAGTTCCTCCTTCTTAGGGATCGTAAAGCTTACTAGGATGGATTCATCTGAAAGGTGAACTTATATGGCAAGAATATGTTATCCCCTTTAATATTGTAATAAAAAATATATGGGGTACTCACTAGAAATGATGGGGAAAAAGTGAAAGCGTTCATCTCTTGTATCCTGTCAAGGTAACATGTCACTCTTGAACATGACGCTCATCTATTACTCATGTCGGGTTTGGGACATCCTCACTTGGTCACTTGCCTTCCTGGATTTGGGGAATCCATTTTGCCTCTCATCTGATCATACCATTCCGTCGTCATGACCTATGATCCTATGTTAAGTCAAATGTTTCCTAACTCCGGAGTTGTGTCGCCGATATGTTCAAGAGAAGTCCTATTTTTAGTTCTTTACCGCCTATACACTGTCTGAATTTCTTCCATAGTCCTAGATCACACTTATCTACTCTACTACATCCTTTTGTTTCGCATTGATGATGTGGGATTCATTATGACCCTCCTTCGATGGATCACTCCTTATCGACTTCAAGTCATCATTTGGGAAGATGATCTATAAACTCTCTTCCATTACCATAGAGCTTGCATGCCTCAATGGTAAGTTCTTCGCATTCAATGACAGGTTTACATCATTAACCTTTGATCGGATGATTCCACAGGTGTTCGACTTCAATTTCACTATTCATAGTCGTGGTTTGTGTTGATTGTACCTTGAGAGCCATTGTCATCATTAGTGGTTTTTTTTGTGCCTGTTAACGGTTTACATCATTGACCGGTAATCAAGTGGTTTTCTATCATGTTTTATTTTGACACATCTATTCACATGTTAGAATTTGTACATTAATTGGGTCGAGACGGAGCACAAGACTCTGGATTTTGTCTGATGAATCTAGGTTGCATGGAGTTATGAGTCATTCATGATTGTACACATGTTTCATCTAGATGAATGGCTGCGACCATACCATGGGTCCATATTCATGATCCTTTCTATTCGGATGGTTGTGACCATACCGAGGATATTTGCATATGATCCCTTTTATATGGGTGGTTGCGTCCATACTTTGGATTCATGTATTATTAGATGCCTATTGTTGTATCATTAGGAATGATCATCAAAGTTTTCATATATATATATATATATTCTTGATTTGTAGGTCTCCTAACGGTGTTGTTCTCATCCTTGCACTGACTTGTAAAGCATCTCAGTCATCACTCCTTGTTCTGCCTTCATGATTTAGGGGGCATCTATTACACAGTATTTTGTCATATCTCCTATTCACTTCTCGTACCATATCTCGAAGTGCCAAAACATTGACCACTGTGCAACATATCCATCATGATATATAGACCAAAATCTCCCTAAAGAATCAAAGGAAAACTTCCATGCATCCATTCTGGAGAAGGTTGCCTAAAACCCTATTTTTTGGCATCAATGAATTTTGCTCCACTGCCTGCCCATGTTGATGGAAGGTTTCTTAGTTATACACTTGCGTTAAACCTATTCTAGTAGGTTTTCCCAAACTGGAGGAGAAGCTTCATGAATGAGAAATCACACAGCCATAAAATCATATGCACAACAAATTAACTCACAGAACAATACACTGGCGGAAAAGGCAGAGAGCCATAATGTGGTCTCTCATGCTCATGTAATTCTCATTCTCATTCAAATAATTTAATAATACATTTAAATACATGAGCAAGTGGTCTTGAGATAGTGTGTCTATCTTAGATTCACTTGGTTGAGACAATTTCTCAACTTACACACTAATTTAGGAGAACTAGTTGGAGAGAACCTCTCCTTCTAACTAAACTCCTTGGTTTGAGAAACTAACTCTCATGATTTAATAATTATGTTATTTGGATTTATAATTGTTTTTAAGAGAGTAAGGCTAACACTTCACTCACCAGAACCTTTGGGAACATTGAGTTGGATATTGGTTGTTGTTGATATGTCTGAGCTCTCTCATTTGGGCCTCTTGATATTATCATCATGGGTTTTCCCCTTGAAATGTAGACGTTCCTCCCTCTTTTGTGGATCCATAACTCCCTCTCCCTTCCTATAAATTCACTCCCTTGCATCCCCAAATGGTTGGTCATTGATTTTTTCATCCCTATGCTAAGATTATGCTTACATGTTACCTGTTCTAGCTTGGAGAAGGAGTGTTTGAAGAGTCCTTTCTTGGACTTGACATCCACCAAAATGAAGCATCCAACATCAAGGCATAGGTTGTATGCTTCCCTTTTTATCTTATTAATACATACATCTGATGTTCACTTTCCATAATTGTGTAAATGTTTATGCTATTAGCTTAATGTTCCTTGATATGTTAAATAGTTTATGTTTGATGTAGGCCATATATGCTCTCGTATCTTACATAATACTTTGATCTTCCTTGCAGGTACCTGACCATGAAGAACAACTAAGGAGCGAGGCTTGGAGTGAAATGTTCAAAGCAACCTCTAAGGATCGAGCAACTAGCATCAAAACGAGGTAGATTTCTCCTTCCTCCTACATTTGTCAAACATAAGCGATAAAAGTGTATGCTAGTTTGTTTAGTTTGTTGCTAGACTCACTCATTGGGCTAAAGTGATTGCCTCTGTCCGCAGAGGGGATTTGCCTTCACAACAAAAAATTCAGAGCATGAAGATAAATAGAACATAAACCATATCACATGAATATCAATACACCAAAATAATTCCCAAACAAGTGTCATGTTATGTATGATGTACATACAACATTTACCAAACATCTAGAAGGAAGTACAAGACTTCCAAGAGGTCTTGCTAGCAAGCTGGAAGGAAGAAAAAGATCCCTAAAGTTTGAGCTCTCATACCAGGGATAATGATCGAGACATACAACAATCTATCACCACTATATATTGGTGTCCTCTGCAATGCTGCACTACTATCACTAGCTTCCTCTACTCTCTACACCTCCATCCTCTACTGCCACTGTCTATTATTTCTCTGCTATATTGCTGCGCATTATTCCAATTGTTGCAATGTCACTTCTAGTATTGTTATTGTACCTCAATCTGTGACCACACCTCTTGTTACTGATGTTGTTCCTTACAACAATGTTAATATCACTGTCTACTTATGTTTTTGTCATATCAATGCATGCCTAAGACTGAACATCACCAACTTATTATTTTCTATGCTCTCTGTCAATGTGTGCCACACAAATCCTTGTATTCCTTAAGGATTTGGCAATACATCGTTCTCAAACAATTCTTGTACTGGTGCAACAACAATCAAGCATATAGCCAAAATGTTTCCATATTACTATACAAATAGACAATACAAATTCTGCAAAATAATGTTTAATCAATTTACTGTTAAGCCACTATTTTAACATCAACAAGGTTACTGTTTCACTTCTGCAAAGTTTTACTGTCAAGAAGGTATGTTGATGATAAAATTTCATTGCCAGAGTTCATGCATCAAGTTGGTGTCTCTTCATATGTCACAAAATAGGTTTCTTCAATTATGTCTGTTCATTCTCTAGCAATGTATCAACATATGCTATGTCAAAACTTCTTGAATACTGTCAAAGGAAATTATCAACCAGTCTTCTTGGGAGCAACATATATCAAATTACCAACGAAGTCATTGCAATGAATATGGATTCATACTTCTGCTTGCTTTTTCGTGCCTTCCAGCAAGTCAGTTTGATTCCTTTATTAGGGTCATGGAAAAAAAGTAACACCACTGTCATATCCTTATAGAGTCGTTGTTATATATGGGCTTAAGGAAGACAACCTTGCAAATTAATTCAAGTTCATATTCCATGTTTAGTCTATGCACATATATGTATTGATAGTGCTTCAAATTTGCAAGGAGGACATTGTTCCAGAAAAATTAATATATTTTGCTCAAACAATCATCATAATTTATGTTATATGCAAGGAAATTTTGAGGGACTCTATCATCTCTTAGAACATTCTGCAGAGAATAGATCACTACATATAAATTATTATTTTCAGTATCCATGCACTTAATTGACGCCCCAATTACTTTTTGATGGATGTAGTTCATATAACCAACATGCTCCAAAACAAGTGTCTTTTTGCATTGATTTTCAATTACAAAATTGTGACCATAATGAATGTAGATCACCTCTAAAGAAGTCATAGATCATATGCATCACGCACATACTCCAGAACATGTCATGCAAGTACCAAACACCACGAATTCTTCTTAATAATTCATTAATACTGTATATATATTGCAAATATGTGTGTTGGGCAGTCAACATTCAATGTTGGCATTTAGAGTTACTGTGCAATATGTCTACAATCAAAGTATGTGGCACCAAAAACAATGTGATGACTCTCACAAACAATTTAGAACATATTTTGTTGATTTTGTTTTATGTTGGTTGTTGCCTGAGTATAATAAGAATCATTCAAGGGTTAAGCATCCATTTTATTTAAAACGATGTATCTGGAAGTAAATCAGACCCATGGCTTTTTTCGCTATTCTACAAAGATTTAGGACTGGTCACAGAGGTATTAGGGGTTCAAGGATTCACTGCTCTAGGTGTATGAGTTTCCTTTATAAGGTTGCAAAGGTCAATGAAGATTCTTCTTCTATAAGTATGCTTGGCAACAAAACAACATGAGTGACCTGCAAAGTTTGCAATATCACAAAACCCTTATTCCTAAGGGAACCAACGACTACCTAAGATATAAATGACCTATGAAAATTTCAATTCCACAAAACCCTTATTCAAAACAGAACCAACAAATCCCTTTTATCCAATACTTCCATAGGTGACCAAAGTCAATTTCATATTATATCAAATGATATTAGTTGCTAGCATGCCCTTTATTAAATCATCAGTAAGACCCCTACCAAAAAAAAATATTCCAACATAAAACCCTCCATGCTATCTCCACATAATTCTTAAAGTCATAGATACCTCACCTTCGTAACATAAGACAAAATTTCAGCAGGAATTGAGCAAATGGGAGTAGGTAAATGGCCTAATGTTATGTTCAATGAAGGCATGAGTGAAAGAAAGAAAACATGGATGAGACAAAACTACGAATGGGTGCAAAAATGGAATATCTACCTCAATACCTATCCCACAAATAGCAAGGAGCTAAAGAATTTTTTTATGCAGAAGTTTCATAAACAAGTATGAGGAAAAGCGTTGGGTAGAAGTAAAAAGTACTACATTGAGGAATTCAACCCTATATGTGATATCCAACAAAAAGAGTACATTGGAGTTAGCATTCCGTGGAGGGAAAAGGTTCTTATTGCTCAATTAAGAACCAACTCGCATCAACTTCGGTGTGAAAAAAGATGGTGGAAAAGGCCTAAAGAAGCTTGGGAAGAACGGGGGTGTACATTTTGCGCATCTGGGGTAGTGGAATTAGAAAATCATTTAATTTTGGAATGTGATGTGTGTTGAAGAATCTAGGGAAAATTAGTGTAGTGTGATTCTTTGTTACTTGATAACAATTTGTGGAGTCTTTTTACATTTCTTGTTAGCTTATTCTTATTCTTCTTATTATTAGTGCATATGTGTGTACTTCATCAAACTGCTACCAAACATAAAAACAAGAACACAAGATGTTGGCTCTCTTCCAGGGCCAAACCTCTCTTCTCTTGAGAGGAAAACCCTTTAGTGATTTTCTCTTATTCAAGCTTCTATTGATCAATGCCAAACCTTAGACCTCTGACTAAGAGATCCTCCAATCACAAGTCAAGTATTTACTCCTTTCTGCACCATATACCTCAGAACTTCTTCCGGCACTTTGTCTTCCAGCACTTCGTCTTCCAATTAGAATCCCTTTACCTTAGAGAGATAGGCTCCTTCACTGGGCTTGGGAGTCCTTGTAGGCTTGATCTCTCATCCAAACAATGAATGGTTCACTAGTTGACATTATGGCTTAGACATATCCTTACCGTATCTCACATTTGTGACTGTTTCTAGCCCTAGAAATAGTCCTTTATACTTCGGTCTCCTTATTTCTTACTTTGCTTGATGTCCTCCTTCCACATTGGAGTAGGAGGCCTTTATGGGCCTAATTTTAGCCCCAAACAAACATAAATATCCAACTGTGATCTTACTATTGTTATAGACGCAAAATGTCTGTCATTCCCTCACATCTGTGACTGTGTATACCCTAGAAACAACCCCTTACTCTTCATTGTTCATCCTCTCATTTTCGCTACCCTAGTAGCCCCTTTACTTTGACTTCCTTCAATCTTCTTGTTCTCTTTCTCTTACGGATTTCAGAGAAAAATTGATGCACTTCATTTGGAGTGGACAAACTTTATAAATAAAGGAATGTCCTCCATTTAAGCTGACTTATAGGCCAACTTCATTGACTGTTAGCAGGACGACTTGGAGGGTTGTTTGTAGGCTAACTCTGAGGGAAATTTGGTGGCTGATTTGCTAAGCAGACTTCACACATTTTCTATGATGGTGTAGCATGCTTGAAGGAGCTTCTTTGAGGTGTCATTACATAGGATTAGACTTGACTTTGCTTGGAGGTTTCCCTTTGACTTTAATATATATTTATACATAGTGTAACATGCCCTTAAGGCTTTCAATAATTTCTCTTGACTATTTGACTCACCTATAGCACTTTGACATGTACTAGACCTACTTCAATGAGCAAGAAACTCATTGACATATATTATAAAATAATATTTCCTTTGTTGAATAAGTACAAATATCAAAAGTATTTTATGAAGACCAAAACTAGTTACACTTACTTCAACACTCCCTCTAACTAGGGAGGTATTCTTACAACATTACAAGGTGTTTTGGATATTACCAATCTTGAAGAATTCACATAAGATAAATCGGATTAGAAATACATCTATTATACCATCATATCCATCAACATTGTCATACTGCAAGGCCTTGACTAAAAACTCCATCTCTTTACAAGACCATGAGCTACAATGTCTAAGAGACCAATGATTTATAAACACCTTAATCATTGTATCTCACGGTACATACCCACATGGGTGTTCTATGAGTATGACCTTCTAGGAATATTCTTTTCTTGGGTTCCGAGCCCTCAAAGAATATCGCTCCACTTGTCTACTCTTGTCTTGGATGCCCTACAAATCCTCAAAGAGTATTAGATTCCAGATGATTACCTAATCCTCCCATTCTTTCTTCCTAAGTGAAGACAAGAATGTTGTGTCTATCTTGTGTCTACATTTCCATTCATGGCCTTCATCTAGAATTACGATTGTTAGTCCTAGTTTAGTGCATGACCCATGAAATGGAAAACACAATTGTCACTCCTTTGTAGTAAGGAGTGATTCAAAACTCCCTCTTGATCAGGGACTTGTTAGAGCTCCCTCTTAACTGGGGACTCTTTCCTTCATCAACAACTTATTCTTCATGGGTCCTTCAGCTGCTTGATCTCATTCCTTTCTTGATGTCATGAAGTCTTTGTTCGAACTTCTTTTAGGTAGGGAACCATCCATCGATCACTTTCCTTCTTGGTTGGTCATGTCATTGCTTCGTGGAAAGTGACTATTACATTTTTCTTGTCATCTTGGCTACTCCTTTTTCATTTTGTCCATGCTTCAGAATACTCTTCTCATGGATGCTTCGTTGTACTTGCTTGATTAAATGTTTTGACCTAGTAGCACATCATGACTTCATCATGATATTGCTTCAACATTGACTTTTATTTTGTTGGATGGATTCTTCATCACGACATCTCTGTAGAGTAGAATCAGTTATCTGCACCTTTATATCTCCAAGGCATTCATAGGTGTCAAGATTCCTTTCTTCCTTTATCAGAGTTGTCTTGCCTTCTCTCGATAGATATATTTCAAAGAATTTTGTCAAATAGTGATTATTGGTGATCATGGTGTTCTTCACATGCTTGATCTCTTTCTTCATTTGCTTCTTCTCAGATAGATAGGTTAACCGTCTAATGCTTCTTGTGAGAGAATTCCTTCATTTCTTGCTTTCTGGAATTTTCAAAATTTCTTCTTACTTCTTAGTTAGCAATCTTATGCTCCTTATGTGAGCATATTATTTTTTTGACCTTCATTGCATTGTGGTACATGCCTTCGTGCATGTTCTTGGTGAAACAGATTCTTTCATGCCTAATCATGTTATAGAAATATACCCATGATTTAATAATATACAAATGAAAACATGACTTAAACTTTGATGCGTACATACCTCATCTCGATTCTTCTTAGATCATCCTTTGGTGTGGCCCTTCTTGCTTCATCTTAGCTTGCCTACATATCATTCTTTTATTGAAACCTATGAATGGGATTCCCAATGAGACATTTTCTTTGGTCCATGAACCTTCTTGGGAAGATTCCATCATAGGATCTTAAAGATCCTTGCCTTGCAAACGTTTCTTTTATTTTGATGATGTAGGTCTTCTAATAATTTTATCATGATCAATTTTCGTTCATCATGTATGAGGTCCTATACTAGGTATGCTTCTACATGAATATCTTGAGCTATATCTTATCATAAATGCTACATCTACATGAGTATCTAGAACTATATGTATATCATGTTGCTAGATTCTAGAGGATGTTTCTAGTCATGCAATTTTAATTTATTCCTACATGCTCCTATTATACTCAAAACTTTGAAAGAAGTCTAGAAGTAAAGAGTTTGACCTAGTCATAGTAGAGATATAGAGGATTTTCCTTCTTTTTCTTCTTTCCTTCTTCTTCTGTCTCTTGAGTTATGTGAGATTATTCCCCATTTCTTTTTTTTTTGTTGTCCTTTTTAATCTTAAGACAATTCCTTTTGTAGTGTCCATATTATTGGCATCCAAAGCACTGGATCTTAGACATGTTTTTGTTGTTTGTTATTTGTGGACCAAACTTGCCAAATTTACCCTTTCTTTTGGCCATGGTAGCGAATGCTTGCTCCTTTGATCCCACATTTTTTTTTCCTTAAGTCTGGTTTCTTTTGTTCTACATAGAGACCAAATTTCACTGAGAGTGGTTGCTTGCATCTTGGCATATATGCTAGTTATGAAGTTTCCCCACTTCTTAGGTAAAGCATTGAGTACTACAGTTGTCATTTCTCTATCAGACATGACTTCCCCAAGCTCTTGAAGTTGATCTCTCATTTTAGAGATTTTCATGAAGTAGGGAGCTATTCCTTCCTTTGTTATCTTCATCTTGTATAATTCATTCCTCATAGATATTACTTCTCTGGCCGTGGATAACGAGAATAGATCTACTAGCTTTTATAAATTTCTTTTGATGTCTCTAACTTGGAGACATAAGGAATGAGAGAGTCCTTGATTGATTCTATCATAATCCTTTGAGCTCTTGTATCATTTTTATTGTACTTGGCTAAGGCTTGAGTCTGTTCCTTAGCAGGGATAGTGATATTCCATTTGACATGCTCTAGGAGTTCATTCTCATTGAGTAGTAGACCAGTCCTCTTCTTCCATGAAAGAAAGTTATAGGTACCTACCAATTTATTGCTTTCCTTGCAAAAATACATTGATGTATATTCAGAAGGGGACATGTACTTACTTGATAGGTTTTGAGATGTAAAGGATTTACTTCGTCCTTGAAGGCTTGATGGTTTGTCTTCCCTGGATCTTGATGTTCTTCAAGTTTCCTTCTCCAAGTGGACTTGCTTGGTGATGATGTTTGCTTGAATACTTATAGCTTTATGTAGGTCCTACTTCAATCTGCTCTTATTTGTAGGTGCCTCTATGTAAGGCTCTTCTTCTAGCTTTGTATACCTCCTTGATGATTGATGGATTGTAGAACCTTCTTGTCCTTGAAGTAACTGAGACTTCTAGGCTTGATGATTAAACTTTGTAGATGGTTCTCCTTAATGAGTGTTCTCGAGCCTCCCTTTTCTTGATGTGTCACCTTAGCTCTGATACCATGTTGAATAATCTAGGGAAAATTAGTACAGTGTGATTCTTTGTTACTTGATAACAATTTGTGGAGTCTTTTTACTTTTCTTGTTATCTTATTATTATTCTTCTTCTTATTAGTGCATATGTGTGTATGTCATCAAACTGATACCAAACATAAAAACAAGAACACAAGATGTTGGCTCTCTGGCAGGGCCAAAACCTCTCTTCTCTTGAGAGGGAAACCCTTTAGTGAATTTCTCATATTGAAGCTTCTATTGATCAATGCCAAACCCTGTACCTCTGACTTGTTGTGTGTGGAGCATGATTGTTCAGAGGTCTTTGTTTCAGCTGGATGTATACCCTAGGAAGTTTGTACACCCATCCACGCGGGGGGGAATTTTCCCCCCCGCGGGGGTCCAAGGGGGGCGATCCCCCCCGGCTGGGGGGTCTAGGGGCCAGCAGTCCCTTGGCGGGGGTTTGGGGGTAGCGCCCACGAAGCTAAAAACAGATGTAAAATTGCCTTGTAAAAGTATAGTAATTTCTAGTCAATCTGGGCCGTTCATTAGGCGGATGATCTGACAGTAGAACTTATGTTTATTTTACAGTTTTTTTCCCTAGAAGGCAACCCCTCTCTTCATATGAGGGAATTGTATTGAGTCTGTGTAATATATGTGAGCGAGAAACAGAGAGGTGAGACTGTGAGAGAAAACAGAGGATATTATAGCGGATCTGCTGTAGGTTGTGTCTCTTCATTTTGCTGGATAATAGAAAGGAAGGATTGGTTGTTCAGGGTGGATGTAGCCCAAACTGGGTGAACCACGTATATCTGTGTCTCTCTTGTTTTATGCGTTTTCTGTGTTTATATTTCTGCAA
>APFE031701619.1:13277-54629 GCA_000404065.3 Pinus taeda | reverse complement strand
AGTTGGAAGCTTAATGTATGCAATGGTCTGCACAAGGCCTGATATTGCACATGCAGTGGGAGTTGTAAGTAGGTACATGAACAATCTAGGAAAAGAACATTGGATGGCAGTGAAATGAATTCTCAGATATTTGAAAGGTACCACAAATCAAGCATTATGCTTTGGTGGTTCAAACATTTCTCTTCAGGGATATGTTGATGTTGATATGGCAGGTGACAGAGATAACAAGAGGAGAACTACAGGATATGTATTTACTGTTGGTGGAATAGCTGTCAGTTGGGTTTCAAAATTCCAAAATGTTGTTGCACTTTCAACAACAGAAACAGAGTATGTTGCTGCTATAGAGGCTAGTAAAGAAATGATTTGGTTACAAAGGTTTGTGGGTGAATTGGGTAAGGAGCATGATATGGGCATGTTATACAGTGATAGCCAAAGTGCCATTCATCTTGAAAAGAACTCAGCATTTCATTCCATGACTAAACACATACAGCTCAAGTACCATTTCATACGATCAGTGTTGAAAAATGGAGAGCTGAAGCTGGAAAAGATACACACTAGCCAGAATCCTGCAGATATGCTAACAAAAGTTGTAACCAGGGAGAAACTGAGAATATGCTCAGTTCCAATTGGTTTTCAAGGATGACGATGAAGATGAGAAACAGCGAGGTCCAAGGAGGAGTCATTGTCCAACAAATGAAGCAGTGGTGGAGTTGCTACAATCATTCTCCAAGTGGGAGATTGTTGTGTGTGGAGCATGATTGTTCAAAGATCTTTTGCTTCAGCCGGATGTATACCACAGGAAGTTTGTACACCCCTCCATGCGGGGGGGGTGCGGGGGGGACTTGTCCCCCCGGTGGGGGTCCAGGGGCCAACGGTCCCCTGGCGGGGGCTTGGGGGCGGCGCCCCCGAAGCTAAAAACAGATGTAAAATTGCCTTGTAAAAGTATAGTAATTTCTAGTCAACTTGGACCGTTCATTGGGCGGATGATCTGACGGTAGAACTTATGTTTAGTTTAGGGTTTTTTTGCCCTAGAAGGCATCCCCTCTCTTCATATGAGGGCATTGTATTGAGTCTGTGTAGTATATGTGTGAGCAAGAAACAGAGAGGTGAGAGTGTGATAGAAAACAGAGGATATTACAACGGATCTGTTGTAGGTTGTG
Source organism: Pinus taeda (assembly GCA_000404065.3). Classification (NCBI taxonomy): domain Eukaryota; kingdom Viridiplantae; phylum Streptophyta; class Pinopsida; order Pinales; family Pinaceae; genus Pinus; species Pinus taeda. The sequence goes on along the minus strand of APFE031701619.1, from coordinate 53,469 downwards.
TCTCTTCATTTTGCTGGATAATAGAAAGGAAGGACTAGTTGTTCGAGGTGGACGTAGCCCAAACTGGGTGAACCACGTATATTTGTGTCTCTCTTGTTTTATGTGTTTTCTGTGTTTATATTTCTGCAATATTTATGTGTTCCATTGTTCCATAATATATAAATTTCTAACATCTAGCACATGGGTTTTGTCTGGCTAATTTTTTACATAAATTTTGATGTATTTCATTCCCCTTTAATCTATGGCTCTTGGCCCATATGTGCCATGTCATCATGCCTATAGAGGGATGTCTAATTCCCTAAAGAGTTTGGAGAATCTGCCACTTGGGTTCCCACTGATTTTGTAGACCACTTTTGAAGTATTGCATGTCGACTTCTATCAAGATATACCCTTGTTATGCCACCTGGGAGCCCCACATACTATTGGACCATCTTTGATTACCTTTGTCTTGATGATTCCTTGACATTTTGGAAAATTTTCAACATAGCATGTTATCTATATTTTTTGTTGATCATTTTGAAATTAAGTCGGCCTTTTGAATTTCGAGACCACATACATCAAGAAATGTGAACTATCTAGAAAGATGTGAAAATGTTGATTTTGTGAGATTTTTGTGTTGAAAATTGTCTGAGGAATATTCCGCCTAAGGCCAAGGCCACATACACTATATGACTCATAACCATGTTGTAAGACAAGTGCAACCTAACATGAGTTGGTCTAACCCATACATTGATGATCACTCCTACATGAGCAATCTCCTCTAAAACCATGAATCCCCCCGAAGATCCATGCAAGATCCTTTGATCCTTATAGTACAAAAAGACCAAGAACTTAGACCAAAAGGACAGGCCATGGATGACCATCATAAGGTATAATACATCTAATACAATGACTCACATTGTGGTTACAAAGGATTTGACTTGTGACCTTCGACTTACAAAGGTGATAAATGAAATGCATAAATGTATTTATACCCCTGTTGATATGAGGGGCAACAAGTACCAAAACTAAATTGGTTCACTCTCGATATTCACATTATTCTTCAAAGGGAGGGCATTGAACAAATTATAATATGCTACTACTAATATTAGATAAATCATCATGAAAATTATCTCATTTTTAAATAATTTTCTAATTGAAATAAAATTTCAATGGAAATCAATTCTTCCCAATGGAACATAGTTCCCCTTTTGAAAGAGAAGTATAAAATGTAAAGGATAGACCTAGGTATATGGGATGTTGAGTCTAACCCATTATCCATGGAAACAACCACGAGAAGTATCTTAAGGCTCCGCTAACATTGATATATAAATGGATTAGAGATTTTTGACAAGTGTGTAGAATGAACCATGAATTACTTGAGTAGATTTACACCTCTGCCTTGAGAGTTGAGGAAAGAATCTACTTCAGAAAATTTAAGTTCTCTATTCAAGATAGATAACCTTAGCATTTTTATATAAACCTTGGGAGTTAAGGGCATTAATTTATTTCCTTGGAGAGCCACCATAATTGTTTTGTCTTGGAGTTTAAATGATGATCACACCAAGAAACACTTTCTCTAAATTCAAGACTTTAGGAATGCGCCCTGTTACCCACTAAAAATGGGAGACCCATAAGAGAAAAATGTTCTCCCACACTTCATATCCAGTTGGCCGACAAGCAACCTCTGATAGCCACCACTACCTTATGGCATGCCATTTTATCTCTGCCACTTGCATAAATCATATGCCTTTTCACCCATCCAGCAAGAGCATGTGGATGAAGGTGGTTTCCCAATCACAAGGTACCTTATTCATTTTGCAATCAAGTGCTTATGCTTGTTTTTATTTGGGATTTTGATATGGATTATGGGGTGACCTAGAAGAAGGGGTTTTGCCATGATCTTTTTCCCTCACCTTAAATGGAGGGTTAATCTCCAATCCTAGTGTTGTAACCCTGGAAACAACCATTGGCTGTAAGAGGTCAATGCCCAGGACATCCAAAAAACCGATAAAGATTAAATATTTTCCCAGAGACAGAACATCCTTGAGTGTAATGTCAGCTTAATCTTGGAGACAAAATCAATCGACCATAATGACCTATGATTTAATGGCTACAGATTCTAAAATAATGGAAGAAGAGAAAGTTTGGAATGACGTTTATTACATTGGGCCAAAACGAATCCATTGTTTACACCTTAAGAGGACAATGGTGAGTGAAACAGTGAAAATGAAGAAAACGAGAGTGCTGAGGTCACAAAGCGCCCTTTAAGGCTTTCTTTGAATGAACATAAGTATTGTATGCTATGTAGCATAACACAAATAAATTTGTATACCTTCAAGAAAGACTAGTTGCATCATACATCAACCTCACATGAAGAAAGACAACCATGAGAAGAACACACAAGGAAAAAAGTCAATGCATACTAAAATACATCAAAGAGATAGAATCACACTGGTCTTCTTTCATTGATCTCCATGGAAAAGTTCACATTACATTTTTTTCCAAAATTTATGAATCTTTAAACTTTTTATCGTTTCCATTTATGATTTTTATATTTTTCATAGACCAAATGTCTCAATCAATTTTGAAAACTAATTCTTGTAACCGTTATAAAAAAATTGTTTCTTTAAATAATAACAATTACAAATAAAATGAAAACATTCAAATAATATATATGTCATATTTTATTTATGTTTCTCCTTTTACAAAATAAAACCCTGCCTCTATATAGATATAGAATACAATGTTTAGAGGATTTGTTTTTATCCCATGAACCTAAATATATAATTATCTTTGTCCAAAATAAAAGGCAGTCCAAGCGGACCCCATGCTTCATCATGCACACGTCATTAAATAAGAATGGTTTTGGAAAACCAAAACCATTTACTGTCCTCGGGACCTCCTCTGGTGGTTTCTGGAAATATGGAGAGGTGGTGTTGGGATAAGTTCTAGTCATATCATTTGAATGGTGGTTTAGCAATCTCACTTTTCCGGGGTACCCTCAGCTTAAATTTCGGATAGTTTGATTTCCCGAGACTCCGTTGATTTGGAGGGCGATCATTATGGGTTATCGATTTGTCTTAAATATCAACTCATCAATAAAATTACTTGGTTAACAGAGAGGAGCCTCACCTATGGCACTCGATCATTCAAGTTTTCAATTCAATTTCTCCATCAAGCTTGGATCTGCAAAAAATTCACGATTTTTCTCAAGCTCAAGTAGTTGAGCTACAATGATGTTTCCTTCTCTTGGTGCCTTGCATGGGCGCTGGCTTTGGTAGTTGTTGTTGACGATTAGTGGAATTTGGTATTTGGCTTGTGCCCTGAGAACATTGAATTAGAGATTGGGTGTTGAGCCCAATATTTTTGTATAAAAATATTCTTGTTGGAAGAAGAATCTAGAGCAGGAAACCATTTATGAAAAAAAAACCTCCATTTCTTTTCTGGGTCTTTAAGGGACCTTTTCATGTTTGAATCATCGATGATCAATTTCTCTCGTTAGACCTCTACTCAATGTATCTATTGCTTGGGTCCCTCTGCTCATTGTATCTATTGCTTGGGTCTCGTGGTATGCAAAGATAACTCTATGCTTATTCTCCTTCATATATAATGTCTTTTAAGTTGGCCTGCTCTGTTGTAACGCGAGGACAATGAAAATCCATCACGGAGACAAAATTAACTTCAAGTTCATTGGTCACATCAGAATTTACCATACCTCTCTACCACCGTACTGTGAATTTGATTTAACTTCAACATCAAAAACTTCTTCAAACTTTATAAATTCACAACCAAGGAGAATGGGGAAATAATAGCCATTGTTTTTCTCTGGTCAAATCTAGAGTGACATAATAATTTACAAGGTTGATGGTAGGTTGCTTACACATTGCATACATACTAGAGTCATGGTCCAAAACCCCATCTTCCTTAAAATTTGGAACAACTTCTTCGATGATTGCCACTTCATGCCCATAATAATTTACAAGGTTGATTGTAGGTTGCTTGCACATTGCATACATACTAGAGTTATGGTCCAAAACCCCATCTTCCTTAAAATTTGGAACTTCTTCTTCAATGATTGCCACTTCATGCCAACCACTTTCATCTGACTCCTTAAATACAGTTTTATACACTCCATTTTCCAGTGGGAAATAGGACCTTCCTTAATGATGGCCTTCTCATAAAATTTCTTAATTTCTTTCTTTTGATTATGATTGTTGGCTTAAGTTTGCCCCAAAATTTTGATTTTTGGTTGTGCACGATTAAGCTACAATACCTAGTCTAGTCGAACCTCCCTTATTGATGCGATAGGTAAAGGAGGGACACTACTAAGGAAACATCAAATGAGATACCTTGTTCCATCCATCCCTATTTTATACTTACCACTTTTCATCTTATTCCACCTCCATTTTGCAGGTTCAACTAATCGTTGGTTCTATGGGATTTGACACCCATACACCCACATACATGAGTAGTGCCCAAAACTTTTGCCTCGGAGGTTGATGCAACCAAAAGAAAAAGAAAAAGCATATAATGGCCACAAGAAAATAAGATAAAGTATCAAAATACAAAACATAGTCAAGACACACACATTAGCACATGGACAAAAGCCTAGCGTGAGCTCTACCTCACTCATTATGGCCATCACCTAGTTCTTATGCACCACATTGCTCCTATACATCATAAAAGAAACCCTTGCATTTCCCAACCCCAATACATCATTGAGGGGTAATACAATTGTTATACATCATACAAAGCAAACTTTAATACTTTAAACTACAACTATTAATACAAATAAAAATCAAGAAAAAGTAAAAGACGCACAAGAAGGGTCGAAAAAAAAAGGCCGAGTTGGTAACTCATGCATCCATGATTTTTCCCTCCTCACATCTCTACAATGATGATATATATCTCCGTCATGCTAGGCTCTTTGACCATGACACTTAGCTATGAAGTTTTCTCCCCTCCATTGTCATCATTATTCATGTAACAATCCCTGGTTGATTTTCAATGTAAATAAAAATAAGACCAAGGTCATGGGACACATATTCCAAGCTGAATGATGGAAAAAGCATTATAGTGGGCATCACTTGTGATTTATTTATGGCTATGGAAATTGGCAAAGGCAAAGAGGCAATAACTTACATTTAATTATGAAAATAAAAGAAAACATGAGAAAAGGAAGGTGAAGGGACACAAATATGCATGAAGAAAAATGAAGGAAAATGAAGAAAATAGAGGCATCAAAGATAAAAAGGCATTAGAGAAATAGTGGATGGATTTTGTCAGTACAATTTTGGCCATTTTCCTTCACACTCTTACTCTCTCATACACTCTTGCAGAGTATTCTTGGAGCACTCTAGCATTCTCTTGGATTTGGAAGAAGAAAATAAAGAAAGCTAAGAGCAAATAGAGGAAAGCAAGGAAGCGTAAAGAGACAGGGATCAACAACTACAACTGGATTGCTTTGCAAGTAACAGGTTGCATGTGTGATTTCCTTGTTGGTTTTTGAGTGCATGATATATGCATGTGGTTCTTTGGTTATGTGTTGTCATTAGCATGGAGATTTGTCTGGATTGACAGGTGTTTCGACCTTACCTTGATATTTCCTGGATAGCCATGGTGTTGTGGGATCCCTACTTATTTTCTAATTGGTTCTCAGATTCCTTATGAATGTGGATTGGAACAAATTCTCTAGAGCCCTGGAACAGTTTGGGTTCCCTGGAGGTTGTGGGTTGAGTTATTAGTCCCTAGAGCCTATGGGTTGGGACAAATTCTCTGAAGCCATGAAATAGCTCAGCGTCCCTTGAGGATGTGGGTTGAGTTACTCATTCCTGGATCCCTAGACATCTTGGGTAGAGACCGATTTGGTTGTTGTTAGCGACTTTTGGACCAATTAGGTGAAATCACTATGGTGGAGGGTTGAGGCGGTTTTTCCTCTAGAATCTATGGTTGGTTGTGTTAGTATCAATCAGTTCAACGTGTCACCAATGATCAAATATGCTCTTACAAGGTGTTGTTAGGGTGTCAAGTCAAATTTTTGTCATTTTAGTGAATCTTCAAATAAAAATTTGGTCATTGGCTATTGATGTCTAGGTCATTGCTTCTCCCTTCACTTACTCATGGTCTTCATCGTTCATCATGTTCATTGTCTTCTTTGAGGTATCATATCTTCATTTAAATGTCTTGGGTCATGAAATGGTTAAATTCCTCATTTTAGGTCATGGTCTAGGGTTTTCACTCCATGTGTCATCATGATACGATATGTCAAAACAAAAACATGTCCATCATGTAATTCAGTGGGTAAAGAGAGTTAGCAACGTAGGGAAAGAAAAATAAAGGTAAAGGTAATCTTTTATTTCAAATAAGACAATGTTGCAGTACACTACCTCGTCTCATCATTTCTCATCGGGACAACTTTGTTCAAATTATGTTTCTAACCAAATAGAGAAGTATTTTACAAAAGTGAAAGAGGTTTTTGTCAGTGATAGGCCAAGGAACAAATACCTCCTTCAGTTTATGCACATGTTTTATAACTTGAGAGAAATTCCCAAAATACACTTGCTACAGGAGAGTTGTTGCACTTCTGGACATTTTGACTTTAAGACAGTTTTTCAGGGATTTGGAGCAGGTTTTGGCAGTTCGTAAGGACTATATTGTGTAGAGGGCATCCTAAGATTTCTAATGGTACCTTCAGATCGTTTTTTGGATTAGTGGAAGGTATCCAAAAGTGTTCTGCAAGTTGGTGATGTGCTTTTGTCAGAGACACCCTAGGTTTTTGAAGTGACCTTGGGAAAATCAATTTTTCTCCCTGTTGGAGTGTCCAAATTACATTCTTGTTGAGTCCATATTGTAGCAGACTTCAAGAGATTTCCAAGGAGCTATCAAGTTTTCGCTTTGGAGGAGTAGTTCAATGCCTCCAAAAGCTGGTTGGAAGATGGCGTTGTGCTTTTGTGAATTGCGTTGTGTTTCTAGAGGTGGCATTGTGCTTCGAACTGTGTTGTGCTTCTGCTAACTACCCTGCGCTGGTGACAGAGTAGCCCGAAAACTGCCCAAACTCACCCAAATTTCAAATTTGAGCTTGCATTCCTACTTTTTGTTCTTCTAAGCTTATTCACAAGTAAGAATTATCATCTAAATCACCTTTTTCCTTTGGCAAAGTAAGTGCAAATGTGAGTTTTCTTCATCTAGGGTTTATAAAAAATTTCATACTACAAGACTAGTGTGAATGATGGTTTTGTTAGTTATGACATTGAAAACTTGTAAATTTTTTTCATATCATACTTCTGTACATATAAAAATCACCCTATCATTCACTAATGAACTCATCTACTCTCAGTTTACCTCACCTTTACACAAACCCTAGCTCATACCTATATTTTGGACAATTTCCTAGTAGGACTGTTTTTAAATTCTCCTATTCATTTCTCTCTCTCTCATTTCACTCCATTCAAACTTCCTAAGTTTTCTATAACCCCTATCCATCTCTCAAAATTCCCCTATCATCATCTCCCTCCCCTAACTCCCTCATTTCATCATTTCCTTCCTTGAGTAAGAAAACAATCTGCGTAAGGCCAAACAGCGCATCATGGAGAAAGAGCAATCCAAGATTCTACAACAAGGAGGCAAAGGTAAAGCAGTGTTAGAGCGTGGTGAACATGATGAACAAGAAAAACAAGTTGAAAAGAAAAATCCAAGGACAAAAGGTCTCAAAAAAGCATTAACGAAAGAAAAAGAACAAGATCTACTAAATGAAGACTTGGACATTGAAGACAGAATTGCTTTGGAAATCAGTGAAGATAGGGAGTTTTGGCTTGACAATATCAATTTCCACCTTGAGAATATCCTTGACAAGGTTAACATGGATAACAAGTTGCAAAGGAAGATGACCATCCATTATTACATAAGGAATCAAGTTGCCAAGGTCATAATTAAGCAGTTGAAGGCCAAACTCAAAGAAAACCCTAAAAAGTAAAAAGGAGAAGGAAAACTTGGATATTCTTGCTGAAGCATCCATGAGAACATGACAAACCTAATTTTGCACTTCATGACCAATTTTGGAGGATTTCTGAGCATTTTTGGTTTTTTGTAAATTTTGGTGCAAAATTCAAAAATTGGACTAGTCACAGGCGCTACACTTTTTCCTCGGGGCTCAAAATGACAAGTCGCTTACATTTTTCGAAATCTAATGACCTCCTCTCAAAAACCATTTCATAATATTTCTCAAAGAGAGCTTAAATTTTGAGAAAAAATAAGAAAAAGGAGTCAAAAATCATCATTATACCACTCTTTTTGATAGGCGTTGCACTTTTGGAGACACCTTGGGAGAATGAGTTTTTGAAGGCCTTCCCATGGGTCATTTTCAAGAATTAAAAGTGTTTTGGAAACTAAACCAGGAAAGGCACATTGACCATTCTCTCATATCTCAATTTTGACTTCGGGAAGGAACCTAAAAGTGGGCTCAAAGTTGGCGTTGTGCTTCTGCAAATTCTGAGTTTTTATTTAAAATTTCACTCTGTAATTTCCTAGTTTCTCAATTTGACTTGGTCAAAGTCAAAATTCATGATGTAATTGTAGTAGCTCGAGGTTATATGATGTAATCATGAATAAATAGACATCATAGGTTGTTTTTATGGTTAATTAGGCCTCATAAAGGAAGAAAAAATCAAAACAAAGTCTAAGAGAAGAGTTTGTATTTGACCTTCTCACTCTCACTTGTTGGTTGAGAGAATCTTGGAAACATTTCCACCACCTAGGAATTCAACTCCTGAAGGTGGGGAAGTTGTTTGATTGAGTCTATATGTATCTTTTCTCATTCAGAGAGAGGGGTTGGACTTTTGTGGAGAGGCTTGGTACCTTATGTTCTCTTACAGCTAATACAGGAGCAGTTGCAGCTATATTTCAGGAATTCTTGTTCAGTGAGTCTATGGTGTTGTTTTCTTTTCCTATCAGCGTCTATTTGATGAAATCATCTCCCTTTTCATGCTTTATCTTCTTCCTATGAATTTCCTTACAGTTATATAAACAGAAATCTTAGATTTAAGCTCTGTTTATGTGGAAAATCATGCTTGTGTTTCTTTTCTTCTATAACTAATGTATTCATGTTTACACATGCTCATTATGTTCTCCTCAAATCTCAGACATATACTAAATTGAAAAAATCTTAAGTTCACCATAACACATTGATATCAAGCTCCTCTTTATACTTATTACTGTACACTTGAGGCCTTGACCTAATTACTTGCTCTAATCCCTAGTCCAGCAAATTAAGAAACCCTAAATTCTAAAATTCTCAAACAAGACTTGTATATCTAACCGAAAACCTATTTCTTTTTAGTTATTCATTGACAAATCCTTAGAGAGATCCCTCTCTGATTCAGTAGGGCTATCTACTGAACTAAAAGTAGTTTTTGGTTACCTTTTTCGATTCCCTCCTCAATGTAGGAAATTATAGGGGATAACAGGTTGTTTTTTGGTTTAACCCTTATGATCCCACATTCATGCTTGGAATATAATGTGGAAGTGATTGGATGAAAGATAGATTTTGGTTCAACTAATCTATGGTTAGGGGTTACATGAAAGTCCCTGACTTGGTTCGAATTTTCATATGTTAATGAGTTATTTTCCTATTTGTACTACTTATTATGGTGATCTTATGGTTGATTTGTCATGGTTTCTATTTTGGTTAATTGTTGGTTATATGATGGTTATATGGAGTATTCTCACTATGGATCTTGTTCATGATTTAATAAGTTAGTGGATGGTTGATTAATGCATGGGCTAATAAGTGTTATTGCGGCTAGCTAAAAAGGGCATAGAACCTTCTTGGTGATTCTCAGATGAAGTTCAGAAGTTTATGATCAAATATGCATTCATAACCTGTAGCTTCTATCTATCATGTATTAGGCATGTCTAGGTCAATATCTTGCGCAAGTTTTGGTTGGTTAACATTTTTATCATCATTGTCATGATTCTGGAAAGTTACAGGAAGTTATGGGAAGTGGTATGGAGGCTAGCCTAAAAAAGTGGCATAGATCTCACGATCGCATGCACTGAACTATGGATTTTGGGTCATAATCACATGGAGACAAGATTTTGCATGCGATTATAGCCTTCCAACCACATGGATGCAATGTTATGGGTGTGGTTTGTGAAAATTCCTTAAACTCGGGAATTCCTACTACAACACTGATGGTATTTCTGCTACTTGTTAGATTTGCATGGACAAGTTATTTGTAGTTTTCTATGGCAAACATCAAAATACATACACTGCATCCTACAATTAAATTATATGCCGAAACAAGAAACTGAACAATAGAGAAAGATTCACACAAATGATAGTTATTTTTGGACAAATGTCCCTGGAAAAACCTAATGCGGGAAAACCGGTGTAGCAGATATGAGGGTTTTTATTATTACGCTGAAGTATTTCTGAATACAACTACTAGATGCCCTCCTGGCAATCCAGTTATAGAGAAAATAACTTAGCAAAAGAAATTGGTGAGATTACCTCACTCTACACTGCAATTCCCGGCCAATTCGGCGACTGAACTTCGAGTTCCCTGACTGCTTCTGCGTCGCCCCTCCGTGGACCCTACATCAGCCTCTAAGGCCCTGCGTCAGCTCAACTAAAAATCAGTATGCCTTCACAAATCTTTTCCAACCCTTCTGGCTCAGAAACGTCAACTTCCTCAGCAAACTCGGACTTTTGCGCTGAAAATTGTTGCGCTGCTCTGCATGGGGCCTGTGTGAGCCCTTCCTGACTCTACATCACCATCTCTGCCTTATGCGTTGCCTCCTCTGTGTGTTTCTCTGCCTCTCTGCTGAGTATTCTTAGCTCTTGAGAAGATCATCCAGCCAAAAATCCCTCTGCCCCTCTATGCAAAAGCTCACTTCGAATTTCTCTTTTGACAGTTTCTTTGCTTTGGAAATTCAATCTTCTAAACTCTATGTGTCTTCCAAATGACCCTCAAGCCTCCTTAAATAATCTTCTCGATGACATTCAATGACCCAAATTAGAATATAATCAATGGCTAAGATCATTTTTGCTTGATCCTCATCTTCTTCTAGAAGTTACATCCACAATTAGATTAATACCCATTAATTATTTTAATTTCCTAAGTTTACACTTAGGGTCCCATTAAAAATAATTAATTATTTTAATAAAATTGTCTCTGGGTGGAATGTCTCAAAACATTTTATGGGTTCTTTGGAATACATGTGCCCAAGCCTCCCTACAAAATTTGAGGCTTAGAGCACATCCAATGCTACCAAAAATCAACACTCCCTCTTAGCAAGGAATGTGCTCTAGCAATGCGCCTTGCTAGAGCATCACCCGGTTCTGTAACACTCCTTCTGTGCTACTAATGTCTAACATCTTGTCCACCAACTACTGCGCAAATTTTTCATATGTATTTTTTTTTACCCTGCCACTGTCAACACTGCATCCGTACTACAACTCCCTCTAGAATTCTGAATCTGTGCTGATGCTGGCACTACCATTGCCAAATGCTACTACACTGCAAACTGCTGCTACCACTGCATTAAAAACAAAAAAGACATCCAAAATCACTGAACAAGTGTTCAACATAGATGCATCTCGACGCTAAAGATCTAACTACTACTAGTCCCATGCTATCCTTCTGAAGCCACTGCACTATTGTTATTATTGTATTGTGCCTCCCTGCACTACACTGCTTAGACTTGGCGTTCTAGCCATTACATCTGTCGCTCCAACACTCCTCTGCACCAACTGACACTGGTCCATCATTGCACTTCTAATTTGGGCTCCTATAGCAAGGAATTTATCCGAGAGGTGGGCTCCCCAAGGATCCTTCCCATTTGTATCTCTTTTGAACTACAACTCCAAATCAACCCGCCTCCCTCCTAGAGGTATCTCCATTGTCGTGATGAACTACTCCTCCTCGATCTTCATGGGTGCAGCCTTTATATTGTGCTTCTCATCTTTGTCCTTCTTCCTAAAATGACATTATGTTGCGTAGTGACCCATCTCACTACACCTGAAGCACTTTATCTTCAAGACGCCCTTCTTCCACCTCCAATGCTCATGTTTCCCCTTCAATGCAAGGGTTGCATTATCATCCTCCTCGTTGGGATTCGACCCACTACTGTTGCTTTTATCAAGCTTACACTTGACCAAGTCTCTCCTCAACTCCTCTTGCTTGAGAGATGCCCACATCTCATCCCAATTCGGCAATGTCATCCTGCCTAGGATACTTTGGTAAAAGACTTGCCACTCATCTGAGACAGAATTGAGGGTCAGCCTAACCAACTTTGAATCTTTAGGTGTAGACCCCATAGCAGATAACTCATCTCGGGTCTCTTGAAGCTTTGTGAGAAACGAATATACGCACACCCCCTTCTACATCTGTGCAGATCTTAGTTTCTGCTCTAAGTACATCTGCCATTGCTTGGAAAATCCTTGATATAGTGTAGACAATTCATCCCACATCTCCTTAGTGGTCCCTCTACTATCGATGTGAAAGACTACATGATCCTTCACTCCGTCAAGGATCATTATTTATTCCTTACCATTTCTGATAGGTACTTCTTCAGCGGATCTTGATCTACAAGCATAGCCACCACGTTGTCGACATATGTCTTGAGAGCATGCTCATCTACAAGGAATGGCATCCTTGCCTTCCATATGACATAGTTGGATGCTCTGTCTAATCTATCCCGATCCCTCAAACCACTATTTTCCATCTCTGCCTCGAAAAACTATCGAATTATTCCTCTCTACTCTTATTGTCGCTACTCAGCTAATAAGAGAACAAACTTCGTGGCAGGAAGTCTACTGAGGAAAAGTTCCCTCACTATGCTTCTCTTCTCTTTTAACGTCTTTTTGCCCAACAAAACTGCCTGCAGAATATTGCATCCCACCAGCTCTTCCTCAAGCTAAGGCTTCAACATTGCTCCCTCTGCTACGACAAAATTTCGATCTGGAAGCCCTTCCTCTCTGTCAACTCACTCAAAGAGAGACTGTGTCAAAGATTCAATCCTCCTAGCTTACACTGTGCAAACCCCTCTAGAGATTGGAAATGATGCCTCCTGCAACTTTTTCGACCTCCTTTTCTACTCAGTGTTGGGTTCTCTGGCACTATTATTCTTGTCTCACATGCACTCGCTCTGATACCATGTGGAAATTCCTTAAACAAGAAATTCCTATTGCAACACTAATGATATTTTTGCAACTTATTAGATTTACATGGACAAGTTATTTGTAGTTTCCTACGGAAAACTTCGAAATACATACACTAAAGCTTACACCAATTAAATTATATGTTGAAACAAGAAACTAAACAATAGAGAAAGATTCACACAAATGACATAGTTCTTTTTGGACAAATGTCCTCGGAAAAACCCAATGCGGAAAACCGGTGCAGCAGATCTGAGGGTTTTTATTATTAAGCTGAAGTATTTCTGAATTCAACTACTAGATTCCCTCTTGGAAATCCAGGTACAGAGAAAATCACTTATCAAAAGAAACTAGTGATATTACTTCACTTTGCACTGCAAGTCCCGGCTGATCTGGCAACTAAACTTCGAGTTCCCTAGCTATCCCTGCATTAGCCTCTAAGGCCCTGCATCAGCTCAATTGAGAATTGGTCTGCCTTTAGAAGCCTTTTACAGCCCTTCTGACTCAGAAACGCCAGCTTCCTCAACAAACTCGGACTTCGGCGTTGGAAACTGTTGCGCTGCTCTGCGTGGGGCCTACGTGAGCCCTTCCTGGCTCTGCGTCACCCTCTCTGCCCTTTGTGTGTCTCTCTACCACTATATTGAGTATCCTTGGATCTGGAGAATATCCTCTAGCCAAAACTCCCTTTGCCCCTCTCTACAAAAGCTCACTTTGAATTTCTCTTCCAGTAGCTGCTTTGCTTTAGAAATTCTATCTTTTGAACTCTCTGTGTGTCTTCCAAATGACCCTCAAGTCTCCTTAAATAATATTATCATTGACATTCAATGGCCCAAATTAGAAGCTAATCAATGGCTAAGATCACTTATGCTTGATCCTTGTTTTCTTCTAGAAGTTACACCCATAGCTAAATTAATACCCATTAATTATTTTAATTTCCTAAGTTTAGACTTAGGGTCCCATTAAAAATAATTAATTACTTTAATAAAACTGTCTTTAGGTGGAATTTCCCAAAATTCTTTTTGATTTCTTTGGAATACATGTGCCCAAGCCTCCCTGCAAAATTTGAGGCTTACAGCACATTCGATGCTACTAGAAATCAACATGGTTGGGGAGTAAACCTAGTGAAAAAGCGTTCTAGTTCAGGAATTGATCACTTGGAGTGGGTGTTTGTCTCCTAAGTGATCTATAGTCTCTTACGGATGTTTGTTTGTTTCCAGCTTGTAGGCTTCACTTCCATAACTGGAACTTGGAGGTCATGGCATGTCATAGTAGCACTCGGTTCATGTTTACCCTGATGAGCTTGTAAAAGCAAGTAAATGTGGGGTGGGGTGTTTGTAATTCACATAATATCTATTGATTGAAGGGTGAACTGAGGAAATGTTACTTCCCCTTGGGGGCTGGAAACACCTAATAGGATTTTACTTTAGCCACTCCTACCTAGGGAGGAAACACCATTGCGAGTTCAAAGCCTCAATTTCAGAAGGGAAGTTTCATTTGAAATATTAAATTACCATTTACATTCAAGCTTGGTTCACTAAGATGCAAAAATGAATATTGTACTTGGTGATTGGTTGCTTGCATTATACTTTATGTTGTGATTACCAAGTGGTTCAACAACCATGACCTAGGCACCTCACCCACCGGTACCCGAGCCTCCAAAGGAGCATATTGACATCCATAAGTGAGGTATTGAGAGCCATTAGACTCCAAGAAACAATAAAGAATCACACACACCCTTGGGCACCTCTAGCACCTATAACCTTCTAGTGCTTTTCCCTATATTTTGATGACCTTTTGGGATGATTCCCCTATACCTAGGTTCCCCCAACCAACCTTAGCACTTTGTAAGGGATGACAATTGATCCAGGGTCCAGATGAGTGTTAATTTTTCTTAGGCTATATTTTTTTTTGCTTTAGATAATTTGCATTTCATCATTTATATATTGAATTCACCCCACAACATCATAACATCATTAGCAACATATGCAATTATATAGAAAGAACAATATCATCATCAATGCAGCATAACATAAAGGAACAATAGAAGAAAAATATGCACACAGAGAGACACCCAGGGATGGTCGGAGCCCAAGGCAAAACCCCACAATGGGGGAAACCCTTTCAAATTCTTCTTATTAGATTGTCATAAAATGTTCAATAAAGAGAGAGTACAATAATCCACGTCTTCATTCACAAGACTATATAGCAAAACCAACTAGAAAATATCCAAGAGACAAACCCAACAATAATACTAATCAAAATCATAATTCAGAAGTGTGGTCAATTGTTAACATCTGTAGTCAACTATCGAAATTTACAGTCTTGACCACACAGAGCTAAACCATGAGTCTCGGCCACACGGAGAAAAACCCCAAGTCTCAACCACACAGAGCTAACAGTCATACATGCAGCTAAGATGTTCTGGTCGCAGGGAGATGCATGTCATGTGTGCGACTACAACTGAAAATACCCTATTATAACCCTGTAGCTACAGACCAAAACCCTAATCTACTCGTGCGAGCTTCAGACCCTGCAATTTCTGACATGTACGAACCAATATCTGCAAACCATACCAAACCTGTGCAAGCCAAATCAAGGAAGAAATAAGAAGAAGAATGCTTGACGATGATCTCCATATGAGGGTCACTTGACTTTTATTTATAACCATCCAATGTTGTCCAATTCCTTTTTGGGATGATCTGTGCTTTTGTGCACATGAGGGTTTCCATATTAAATATATATTTTTCTTTAACCAAATTAAATTCTTCCAAGGGCTAGGAGGGGCCTTTTTTAATGAGGAAGATTGTCTTTACCAGATTAACAATGGGCATGGTCTCACACCTTAACACATGGGAGGGATAGCACCACCTTGGAAGCTCCCAGCATTGGAGCAGAGACTGACACTATGACTAGTTGGAGACCCATGAGACCACATTTGGTACCCCAAGTTCGATTTGTGGTTCCATGGAAGAGTATTAACAGAGACTGAAGGGCCAACATTCAAAGGATTGATATTTATAGGCTTCTACACCTTGTTTGGCACTCAAAAACCTCAACACATGCTACATATAGCTTAATGTATGGATTACATAGGCATTTCTAGCCCTACAACTCACACGTGTAGGAAAATCATGTTATTTTTTGTCTAAGCTAGTGGGTTGTTTGGTAACCCAATGTATCATTGTGACTTTAGGATTTTAGGCTAATCAAACATTATTCCACCTCATATAAATAGAAAGGATCAATTTTAAATTCATCATCACTTGGACTTGTGAATTCAACCTCTTTGGATATTTCAACCTCTTGTTCTAATGGTAAAGATGTGATCTATGGAGAAAAAATTGTCTTTAGCATTTGTTCTTGTCTTTGGAGAAGTCACTTTGGATATATAATTGGATTGTTTCATGCATATTGTCTTGCAAGTGCCATGTTTACTGCAAATTTATGATTTTATGTCTAATGTATGGAATGAATTAATGATCGACGATAAATTGTGTGTTATTTTTGTTGAATATCAATTGAATGAAAACTAGGTCATATTATTGCATGTATTACTCATAGTATGATGTATGAATGGCAATCTCAATGGTGATATTGTGTTACCTCTACCAAGTGAAGTTTGAAATCTCACAAAGGTGATAGTTAGGGTTTTGATGTTAGGGAATCAAAATATCCTTACTCCTTTGCAAGATTATATCAATTTTAAGAACCCATAGACTTCATTGACCCTAGGACTAGGCATTAGCCTTCCTTGTTGGTGATCAATTCAACCTTTTATCCACAAATTTTTCATTTTCTCTCTCTTGACCTAATTCGACCCCTTTAAGGCCAAGTGGCCAAGCTAGGGCTTGGTGCAAATTCTTAGGGAAGAAACATTTCGATGTTGGAGAATATAAACATAAAGAGGATAGTGGTTACCACAATATCCTTCCTTTTGGTGGACATTCACTTCGATTTTGTCTATAATTTTCTTTTCTCTATTTTTTTTTCCCTAGGGCAAGTCTTAATTTGATTTTAGATTCAACTTAGGGTTTTCTTAGGGTTTCATGTGCCTTGTCCTTATTGGAAAACATTGAGGGAAACCCTTTCTTCCTACCCTAACCTTTGGCCATCCCAACTATCAACCCATCAATCAAGCCCTTGGTCTTGTGTTGCACAAAATTGGCCTCTCAGGAGAGTGAATTGTCTTCATTTATTGATTGGAGCCTTGTACTTTACTTGAGTCATTCCTTTGGAAGCCTATCGGTCATCCTATACCCTTATTATTAAAGTATTCATCATAGTTGACCTCATATTGGAACTCCTCCCATTGGTGAAAGTCTATAGAGAGCAAGGAGTTTTGTTTATGGCGATAGTGAGCCATTACCCCATTGTTGTCACTTCGTCTAATTATAACATTGTAGGTTACCCCTCTCCGAGGCCTACTAGATTTTGCAGCAACACACCGAAAATTTGTTAGGCCAATGGTCTAGATTTTATTCTTAGTTTCTACTCGAGTGTCAAATTCAAATACCACTTGTACATTGTCTACCAATGGAAGTTCTTATCTTGGTGGGTGAAAAAGTTAGTAGTATCTTTACAAAATACCTTCCTGTTGCTCACCATATTCCTTTATTCTTCCGATGCACTTGGATATACGTGATAAGTTAGGTGTTGCATTATGGAGCTTCTTTGTTTTTTAAAGGTTCAATTCATGAATGTCATTTACCAAAACATCCCCTAATCATATACCACCTTCAGCAAGACATGAGAGAATCATAATTAGGAGTGAAATGACAAAGATACCATATTCCTTTATTCTTCCAATGCACTTGGATATTCATGATAAGTTAAATATTGCATTATGGAGCTTCTTTGTTGCTTAAAGGTTCAATTCATGAGTGTCATTTACCAAAACATCCCTTTATCATATACCACCTTCAGCAAGACATGCAAGAATCATAATTATGAGTGAATTGACAAAGATACAATATTCCTTTATTCTTCCAATGCACTTGGATATACATGATAAGTTAAGTGTTGCATTATGGAGATTCTTCGTTGTTTAAAGGTTCAATTCATGAATGTCATTTACCAAAATGTCCCGTTGTCATATACCACCTTCATCAAGACATGCGAGAATCATTATTATGAGTGAATTGACAAAGATACATCCTTTATGGAAATACAAAGGATTTGATTCACATAACACCATATTGCCAGCGTTTATCTTGAAGATCGAGCTCTCTTAAAGGAACCTTGAATTACCCTCAAAGAGAGCAAAAAGGGTTCTTTCGGGAATTTCACCAAGTATGGCTTATATGGGAATAAAACTTTCCTTATATGAATATGGAATACTATGGTGCAAAACGATTAGATGCACAAAGATGCGAGAGTCCAAAGGTAGGCAAGGTGTGGAAGGAAGGAATGTACAAAGGAGAGTGTTGTGCAGAAAAATGGACGAGTCTTCCCGCACACAAATGAAAATTTTGTTAAGTACTAGTGTGGAGGTAGAATTAGTGCGAAGTGTAGAGGTTAGTTAAGAGAAATGGACCTTTGCACTAGTTTTGAAAAATTAACTAAATATGGGGCATTTACAACTTTAATTACTAGGAAAGGAAAGATAGCTTTTTTTATGAATAAATGGAAAAATGAAAGGATTAAGCAAGTATTGCGAATGAAGCATGAAAATGAGTCAACAATTTCTTACACAATTTATAAGAATATCTTGAATTATCTAGGATGGGATTAAAAATTCACTATTTTAGGGTTTAAACAACATTTTTGGTGGAAACCCTAATGAAAACAAAGTAGTAATATTCTTCATCAAGCTCAAAAAAACCTTTCTAACAAAATATAAAATATAAAAATAAGAGTATCCTAAACTACCTTTCTAACAAAATATAAAATATAAAAATAAGAGTATCCTAAACTACAGTTTGAGTTTGTATGTAAAAACTGCACCCTCAAAAAGGTTATCAATTTTATCCTTCTTAGCACCATGTAGGAGTTACATCACCTAATAATGTGTGTGTATTTTTCTAAAAGGTTTGGAGGGAAAATCATAAAACCCAACGTCATTCCAAATTCTCATTATATTCAAAATGGAAGAGAGAAAAAGTGGTTCAGTTCTCTAGCCCACAATTTTGTTCTGTAACTTGAACAAACTAACTTGTAACAAAACAACAGTAGAAGACGCAGAGGAAAGGTGACATATAGAAAACTGTATCAAATGACCATGTCCAATCCATAGTGTGTTTAGAGGTCTTGTATTTTGGATTGTAATTCTATATATTAAAGAAGAAAAATATAATTTTTCATATTTTGAAGTTTTTAGCTTATGAATTCAGAGTAAATATCTCCGGTACATTATTTATGTGGTTTGTTAAATTTAAAACTTATAAATGGTGTATTTATCCTTATTTCCTCCTTAAATATAAATATTAAATCAATATACAGGACAACAATACTTTCCTCCTAACACTAACTTGCAACTGCCAAAATCCCATTGAAAAAAATGAAAATCTCCACAGGCTTTCAACTTGTTAGAATAAAAAACCAGAGTATGGATAAAACATAAAGGTTATCTACAAAGAGATTGCCGCGTTTTTATATTTGCGAACCCTAATATAAGTACGCCATTACATATAGAACACCATTCCTTTCATGAAGAATTTTCAGGGATATCAATCATATAAACCACATCGTCGTGAATGAAAAAAACAGGTTGATTTAACTCCCCTGGCTAAATCAGTGGTATGTAAAAAGCCCTAACACAGCCCAAATAAATACCAATTCATTGCACCGTATTATAATGAATTGAAAAGCAGGATAATTTAACCACCGGGGCATACATTCATACTCTATATAAATGGGCAATCCCTTAGCATGTAAAAAACCCAAACAGAGCCCAAGTAAATACCACTTGTTATTTGTCTTGCCGCATTATTACTCAGTTCTAATATATGAACCAAATTTTCAAGAAGAATCATCTCTGTAACAAAAAAAATGCAGAAACCATGAGAGGTATTGTTTGTGTTATAAGATTCTCCATGTATCCTGCCCCATCAACTATAACTGTGCTCTTGAAATGCACATAACTCATCCCACAGAGCTGCATTTAGTTGAAATTATTCATGTACATAACCCGTCATAGGAAACCATACAGATCATAACTGTCAGGAGATGTAAAAGCTAAAGTCCTAGAAACCAATCATGTTGCAGAAGCCTTGGCACGATCAAGCCGAGCATTGACAGCGTCCCAGGAAACAAGCTCATTCATAAATGTCGATATGTAATCTGGCCGTCGATTCTGTTGCCATAACACACAATAGACAAAATGTTATCGCAAATAACTTGAAATAACATCGAAACAAAAGTTAAAACTTCCCTTTGACCATTGAAAAGCTTGTTCCTGGTCTTGTACACTAACCTGATAGTCGAGGTAATACGCATGCTGCAGCATAAAGAGGGCAATTAGAATTCATCAGCAAAGGAAAAATTTCTACTGTTGAACAAGTTTAATAGCATAAAACTAACGGAGCATGCTTTCTCCAAGTTTAAAAAGATATGAAACTTTGGTGACATCTCAAACATTGTGATGGATAAGATCTAAATGGTGCAATTTAAATCTGAAAAGAAATTCTACATACTTAAATCACTCTGCATGTTGACTTACCTCCCAAACATCTATGGTCAGAAGCGGCTGTCAAAATCAACATAAAATATAATATGGAATTAGGGCACTGAATTTAACATTTCAAACTGAAGCATTAAAAGAGTGAATGTGATCAATCACTAGATAATACCTCATATTATATAATTTACCAGCGCATCTAATGGATCAAATTCAAAGATAGAACACAAGGGTACGATGAAGATTATAAAATGATATACAACAGCAGTCTAGCGTATTTAAACTCTAATGCGGCACTTTAACAGTGATTGAAACATGATGGTCATGTCAAATCCTAATAAAAGCATTAAGCAAACAAGCTTCTGATTGACTGGCATGTAAATGACGAATATAGAAAGATCGTTTAAGGGAAATGGTTCTAAGAATCTCAAAAGAGAGATCGAATGGTTGGAAAGGAATTATTTTAAGGAGAAACCAAGCAAGCTTGAACGTACCCATGTGCTTGCCCTTGGCCAGTGAGGTACGAAACTCTTAAAGATTTACCCATCTCTGCCAATCTGACCTCTTGTTGATATTTTAATTCCTAACAAACCTTCATCTTTATGGAAAAAAGAAAGAAAGTAGATGAGACAATATAAGATAATTTAATTTATGTCCAACAAAGGAACACGGTAAATGGGATTCAAAAAGTACAACCAATGAATAAATAGTGGCAGTGCAAAACCAACTCCTATCACTATAACAAAAGCATAGAAAGAGCTAACTCATTAATCAATAGAAATGTAAAAGTACTGCAGATACAAAAACCAGAAGATGAAAAGATCAGAACCATGTCAAGCATACAATGTTGTTGCTGTGTACTAGGACACCAAACAGAGTGGGGAAGGAAAGATTATGGTTCCCAACAAAATAATTATTCAATGTGTAGGGATGAATGCATTGCTTGATTGATGCAGGAGCATCCTTGGCCAAAGGCAATCCACATCAACCGATTTCAGTCGGTAGCCTAAAAGATGAATAGGTGTGTTGTGATACCTCTGCTGCAACACTGCCTTGCTGTTATGTTGTTGTGACACCATTCTTACAACACCTCTACTGCAACACCACCTTCGCCACCTTGCTGTTACGTTGTTGCAACACCTCCTTGCTATTACATTGCTGCAATACCTCTATTGCAACACCACCGTGCCGTTATGTTGTTGCGACATGAAGGTTTTTTCTGTGCTGCAACTTTGTTTCAAATAATGCAAATCATGACTTGCAATGATTCCAAGTGTCTCAAGGAGTTCATGGTGAATCAGTGGACTACTTGTGCGAAGAAGTAATGATTAGTGGGGGAAACTAAACAAAGAGGTTATGATTAGCTGGAGAAACAGACAAGACAATAATAATTAGCCGGGGTGTCAAACCACTGTGACTGTTTAGCATATGAAGGAATGATGACTAGACTAGGAAATGGCTGAGAAAGTCAAACCATTGTGATGATTTAGCTTTCCAACCATCTTTTAAGAGCATGGAGCAAAAAGAAGGGGAAGGAGGCAATGAAAATGAGGGGAGCTTAAGACACTGAAACAAGGAGGAGTTCATGAAGCTGGAAGAGGATGCTAGAACAAAGGAGAAGAGGAACAATTAGTTGTATCCATTGTGAAACAGGGTGCATATGCTGAGGCATAGCACGAAATAGAATTGTACATTGATTGTAAGAACGACTTGATGTCTATGTGAATAAAAAATGAAATTTGATGTTGTCTATTATCTCCTCTCCAGTGAAATTCTCAATTTCCTCACTGTATTTGTTAGTTTTAAAATTTCTGTTATGCGAGCACACAAATAGTTGTGTGCTCTATGGGCAGAGGCTAAATTCCTATAGTGGTCATGTGTATGGTTTTTAATGGTCGCCTGTGTTAGGTGGTATCAAAGCTCTCTTAAACTCATTTAAGCTCTTGAGATTGGTTCTTTGTTAGTACTGTTACCCACCAAAAGTGGGTACCCCTAGGAGAACTTTTTTCCTATTCATCTTCTTCCAGCCAGGAGCCAAGAGCCCTTGACAGCCACCTTGTAGCTGATGTGATGTGCCACTTTGTCACTGCTGCCTGCATCAGTCATATGTTTCCTTGCCCATTTATCAAGAGCATATGTTAGAAGGTGGGCAATCCGATCCAAAAGGTATGTTATTAATTGTGCATTCAGGGGCTTATGCTTGTTTTTTATTCAGGCATTTGGCATGAATTATTGGGTGGCTTGGAGGAAGGGTGGGTTTTGACTGTAGTTTTTTTCCTTCACCTTAAATGGGGAGTTAATCTTCATTCCTAGTCCAGTGGGACCTCCCCTATTGGCCCATGCCTTTAGGAAGGGCATTACTTGAGAAACCCCAATTTTGATTGCGTAGTCTTGTTTTCCTATTTCATATTTATCACTTACCTCCGCACATTACGAGCCCTATACAGAATCTCTCCTCTCTGGGTCCACAAGGTGCTAGCACACTCCCTCCCCTTGTCCACATATCTGGGTCGGGTCTGGAAACATTGCCTTAGAGGTTGATGCAATTTAAAGAAAAGTAAAAAGGATATCATGGCCACAAGCAAGAAACAAACGAGAGAAATTTATAAAATACGAAACACAGTTGGAACATTAATATTAGCATCTGGGCAAAAACCAAACATGAGCTCTACCCCTTATCACATGGCCATCAACCGATTCCTGGGCCAATGTTGCCCTATTACATCATAAAAACAAACCCTTGCACGTCCCAACCCCTACTGGGTGATGAACTAACCCACCTTTAAGGGGGTAACCATTGCTATACATCATACACTACATGTTCTCGTTCCCTAGAGCTTCGAGCACTAGTATAAAGAAAAATCAAGAAAATGTTGAAGTTTCTAAATTTACTTAGTTTAGAAACCCTTCATGCACTTTTATGATTTATTCCTACCTACTTGTTATTTTTCTTAAACAAGTTATTTACAAAGTAAATATTGAAAATAAACACCAGTGCATGCTCAACATATTACAGATCAGCAACTAAAAGAAACAAGAACAAACACACCACATGACACCATTATTTTTGGACCAATGTCCCCGGAAAAACCCAATGCGGGAAAACCGGTGCAGCTATCTGAGGGTTTTCTTATTAAGCAATATCAGAGTACAATCTAGGTGCCTAACTGGCCTACCCAACAGAGAATTTCCTTAGCAGCTATACCTCACAGTTTGAGAGAAATCTCCTAGCTGAAACCCCAGAAAACCCTTCCGGTAGCTTCTCAGCATAAAACTGCTCCTACAACCACAGTGTCTGCCCAATCTGGACTGCGTCAACCCCTCTTTGTCTCACGCTGGCCCTGCATTAGCCTTTCTTGGCCTATGTCAGCCCCAGGAGGCCCTGCGTCAGCTCTGGGAGCCTTTGTGTCAACTACGCTGACCCCTCTAGTGCTCTGCGTAGCACTTCGCTGCCTCTGTGTGGCCCTGCATGAGCCATTCCTGGCTCTACGTCACCCTCTTTGGCTAATGCGTTCTCTCCTAGCACAATCTCCCCCTTCTTTGTTCCTCTATACTCAATGCCCCTCAGCTGCTCTCCCAATCACTGATTCTATCTCTCTTAGCAAACCCTGCTCTAGAGAATAGAATGACTGATCATCTGGTGTGATCTCCAAGTGACCCTTAAGCCTCCTTTTATACTTTTCCTGTTGACGATTCAACAGTCGAGATTAAGTCCCTAATCAACGGCTAAGACTAGATCTGGCTTGATCCATGTCTTTTGGACCATTCTAACACAGATTCATATTAATACACATTAATATTTTATTTTCCCTAAGTTTAGACTTAGGGACTCCATTAAAAATATTAATTATTTTAATATATCCTAATATGTTTAGAATCTGTCCAAACTCTTTCTGAGTATTGGAGAACTTATGTGCCCCAACCTCTCCACCAAATTTTGTGGCTAGAGCACATTCAATGCTACACCAAATCAACAAAAAAGGAAAAAGGAATAAGACGGGTGGAAAAACAAAAGCCAAGGTAAATCATGCATTAACGATTGCTCCCTCCTCACATTGGTATCCCCAACATGTGGATCTCCTCATCATTGCTACCCCTTTGACCATGGCATTTGGCCTTGAGACCCCTTTATCTGTGAAAATTCCAGAACTAAAATTATTCTTCTAATTGTTAATTAATTTTAACAATTTATTTGTTATAGCAAACACTGAATAAATCACATTACAACCTTCACAAATAAAATACTCCAGAAATAACAGCGCTAGAAACTGAGAAAATACTAGCAAACACACATAAAAATGACACCGTTATTTTTGGACAAATGTCTCCGGAAAACCCAACTTGGGAAAATCGGTGCAGCAGTGAGGGTTTTTATTATTATGCAACAGCGAAAATTTGAGTACAATCTGAATGCGCAAACTTGCAATCCACTACAAGAGAAACTGCCCACAATAATTAGTGAGACAAATTTTGTCTCACCCAGCATTGATCCAACTCCAAAATTGGCTTTGAATGGGCTCCACGAAACCCTTGCATCAACCTCTGCGTTAACCCTGGACAGCCACTGGTACCAATGTTGCATGAAGCGCCCCCCTGGTTCCAAGCCCAGAAGCACATTCCGTGCGGAAGCGCCTAGGAAGCTTCGTCAGAAGCGCGCTTCCAATTTTTTTTGCCGCTTCCTGGACTTTTCGAAAGCGTGCTCGGAAGCGCGCTTCGTGCGGTGCTTCGGGAATCGGAAGCGTGGCGCTTCGGGCGTCGGAAGTGTACGCTTCCGGAAAAGCGTTTAGAAAATTGTTTTTTTTTCAATTTTGTTTTTAATTTTAGGTGAGTTTGCTTGTTGGGGGTGGGTCCATCTTGGGTTAGGGTGACGAATGAAGGCAAAAAAAAAAAAAAATATAGCAGATGCTCCCTCATGGTAATGTTAAATTCTTAAAGTAAAAGTGATATTCTCCTTTATTTTTCATTTTCATCCTTTTACTTAAATTTTTAACATTACCATGAAATGACTCAGGATGTTTGAGAGTGGTTCCAGCGTCATTGGACTTCATATGGAGAAAATAGAATTTCATATCCTATTCAAAATTCAGCAAACTTAACAGTTTTCAGGAATTTAGGATCAATGGGATTGTGGCATTTCATTAGAATATATCAAGTATGAAGGTATGCAATTAGCATTTAAGCAAGAGCACCAAGCCCTATATGTACCCTAGTGTTGGTGGTGTTAATTGTTGAACTCCTTTGTCACGCGGCACGCCCTTAGCAAAAAATTACTTTTCAATCCAGTCAAAATCATCGATCAAGCATGTTAAGCTTTTTCTACCATATTTTAAATCTTGAATTAGGTAGTTTGATCAAAATTGGGCAATGTTGACTAATATCCCTAGACAAACGAGGTAGAGGCAAAGGCTAGACAAGAGGAGAAGAATCTAGATTCTAGATGGTTGATGCTCGAATAATTAATCATTAATGTACAATGAATGTTATATCTATCTTGATTTATGCAAAAATATGCATGTTTTCATGTCTTCTACAACTAATTTGGTATTTGGGATGTTTGTTTTGAGTATAAATGCAAAAAAATTATAATAAAAAATATATATATATATATAGCAGACGCTTCACTTCCTAGATTTTTGGAAAATGACGCTTCCGCGTCCCCGCTTCCAAAAAACGTCCCCGCTTCGTGCAACATTCACTAGTACACTCTGCCTAGAACTGCCACTCATCAAACCGTCTGCCCAATCCAGCCTTTGAGAATGACTCGCTGATCTCTTCCAGAAATCTTCTCGATCTTCAACAACTGAATCAACCCTCTGTCTAGCCAAATCGAACTTCTACCTCTGAAGCTTCTATGCTGCTTCTGCGCAACCTCATTGAGGAAACTCGATCGCCTGTAGCTGACTCTTCGGATCTGAAAAATATCCTCCAGACTCATTGTCCCTACCCCTCACTCACTGCTTCGATCTTTGTCTCTCCGGCAACTGACTGCTGCCACTCTGGAAATCAATCTACTAAGCAAATCGAACTTCTGGAATTCTCATTTATTTTCTCCAGGTGCCCATTGACTTCCTCTTATAATCCACTGTTGGAGCACCAACTGTGAAAATTCCAAACTGGAATCCTATTGCAGCAACTAGAAATCATTCTCCTAATTGTTAATTTTATTTAACAATTTATTTGTTGTTTGTTACAACAAATATTGAATAAATCACAGTACACACTACAACCTACACAAATTAGGTCATTTCTAGGTGGAATTTCCAAAAACGATTTCTGGGTTTTGGAGATCTCATGTATTCTATCCTCTCCACAAAATTTCAAGGCTAGAACACATCGGATGCTACAAAAACTAACACTTCCTTTTCGCGAGGAATGTGTTCCAGTGCTACTGCACACCCTCTCGCAGCACCCTGTTTCTGCATCATCTCTTATCACGCTGCTAATTTTTGGCCATATTGCGCACCAATCTCTATGCAACTCTGATATATGTTGCATTTGTATTGCTGCTAACCTTGTTGAACTGCTACCAACACTACATTTGCACTGCAACTCCCTCTCATCTGTTGTTGCTGCAACTGAAAAGCATCCAAAACACTAAATCAATTGTGAACAATATAATGCATCTGTCACCTGAGTCTCTGGCTGCTGCTAGTATTTGCATTGTCACTGAAGAATCTGCATTGCTTATGACTCTGCACTATGCCAACTGCATTGTCGCCAACTCTGCACTGCGCTCCCTAGCATCTGACTACTACTATTCTTTGCAACTATCACTCTGGCATCTGACTGCATCAACTGTTGCAGATCCATCCTGCTACTGAATACTGTGGGCCCCCATAGCAAGGTATTGATCCATGAGGTGGACTCCTCAAGGATCCTTCCCATCTATAGTGTTATGTGGCTTTAGCACCAAGTCACCCCACCTCACTCCTAGAGGTATATCAGCAAATATCACGAAGTCTTCCTCCAGCCTAGAAGGAAAGCCTATCGATTTCTGTTGAACTTGCCTGTTGGTCCTACTTCTCCTCCTTGTCCTTCTTCCTGAGAGAACACTGGGTACTATAGTCACTAAGCTCACTACATCTGAAGCACTTGACCTTCAACAGGTCCTTCTTCTTCTTCCTATGCTCCCCCTGTCCCTGAATGGGACCCTTAGATGCGAGGGCCACATTCTCCTCCTCCCTCACTGTCTTCTGTCCACTACTACTGCCACTGATGGAGCTCTTTAGAAGATCTCACCTCAATTCCTCTTGTTGCAAGTCAGAGCACATCCTACCCCAATTTGTTAGCTTTGTCTCTACCCAATATGCTTTGGACAAAGACCTGTCAGTCCTTGGAAACATTGTTGAGTGCCAATCTCACAAGCTCTGTAGGTTGAGGCTCTGTGCCAACAATGAACAATTGGTCGCGGACCGCCTGATTCCTGGTGAGGAAGGGGTCGATGCCTTCCCCCTTCTACATCCAAATGAGCTTCAGCTTCTCTTTGAGGTGCATCTTCCGCTGCTCAGAAGTACCCTGATACAACGTGGCGAGAGCATCCCACATCTACTTGGCAGTGTCTTTGTCAACTATATGTGAAACAACATGATCCCGGACTCCATCTAGGATCAATCGTTTCGCCCATGCCATCTCCTTCTTATACTCTTTCAGTTGATCTGCATCCTTGGGAACTCTTACCACTGCATCAATATATGCTTTTAGGCCAAATTCATCTGGAATGAAGGACATCCTTGCCTTCCAAATGACGTAGTTGGAAGCCCCATCCAACCTCTCCTAATAACAAAGCCCAACAGTGGCCATCTCAACAACAAGTCGAAAATATCCTCTTTCCTTCTCCTCAGTTGTTGCTCTGCTATTCGCACTCCCTTCTAAAGTGAGAAGATCTGCTCACAACGACTATTGCTATGCAAAGAAACAATCGAACTTCTTGAGACTAGAAGTTCCTTGAGGAAAATTTTCCCTCCATGTGTGCTCTTCTTCCTTCCACCCAACGTTGGCTTTGCTCTAGCAAATTGCTGCAAAAAACCACTGTGTCCAGCGAGAGATCTGTTCAACGAAAAATTTGGGCTGCTCCCTCAGCCTCTGGAATCACTCAATCTGGTAGGATCAAATTTTTCTGCCCCTCAGAAAAATCGAACCTCCACAAGTAACTCGACCTCCTAGCAGAATGACTGCGCTGCCCTTGGGAGTTTTGGCCTGCTGCCCACAATGAGCAACGAAATTCCTTCTCTTTTCGCCTCTGAGCTCCCCGGCTAATCAATTGCGCTCTGATACCATGTGAAAATTTCAAATTGGAATCCTACTACAGCAACTATAAATCATTCTCTTAATTGTTAATTTTATTTAACAATTTATTTGTTGTTTCTACAGCAAACACTGAATAAATCACACTACAACCTACACAAATAACACTGTGGAAGAACAAACGGTGAAAGAAATGCTAGCACATACACATAAAAATAACACAATTATTTTGGACAAAAGTCCTCGGAAAAACACAACATGGGAAAACCAATGCAGCAGATGAGGTTTTTATTATTATGCAACAGTGAAATAATCTGAGCACAATATAGATGCCAAATACTAGCAATCCTACAGAGGAAATACTAGCAAAAATCTAGCAAAGAATTTTCCTCACCCCACAGGAAAATCCGGGCTCTGATTGCAGCTCCAAGTGAGCCGTCCAAGCTGCTTCTGCGCTGGCTCTACGTCACCCTAGCACAATCCCTTCTTCACTCAGTATGAATCAGCCTCTCCTCAAGCCATCTAGTCTACTGTTGTCTGGGAAAATATTTCTCCTGGCCCCCAGAACCTTTGTCTAGCTTCTGGCACTAAAACTCGGCTTTCCCCAACATAATCAAAATTACCTTTAGAGGCTACTGCGTTGCCCTAGTGTCAGCCTCTCTATGGCTCTTCTACCTCTTTGCCCCCATCAGATTCTCTAACTCTTTGCACTTGCACTCATCGGATCTGGAAATCTTCCTCCAGCTTCACCATCTCTGGCCCTCTCTCATTGCTTCAATCTCTAGCTCTCTCTAAAAACTGACTGTTGCTACTCTGGAAATCGATTTGCTCGGAAATTGAACCTCACAAGTGTTTTCTCCATCACCACATCGACCTCCTCTTATAGTCCTCTGTTGGAGCACCAGCGGCCAAGATTAAAACATAATCGATGGCTAGTATCATCTCTAGATCGATTCGTGTCAGTTTCTAGATGATTCTCGCCTTGACTTAATTAATACCAATTAATTAACCATATTCCCTAAGTTTAGACTTAGGAAATATTTAAAAAACGGTTAATAACCTAATTAATTCATTTCTAGGCAGAATTTCCAAGAACGACTTCTGGGTTTTGGAGATCTCATGTATTCTAGCCTATCCACAAAATTTGAAGGCTAGAACACATCTGATGCTACAAAAACTAACACCAACGGCCAAGATTAAATCTTAATCAATGACTAGGATCATCATGGAGTCGATCTGTGAGTTTCTACATGATCCACATCTTGACTTAGTTAATTCTGATTAATTAACCATATTCCCTAAATTTAGACTTAGGAAATATTTTAAAAACTGGTTAATAATCTAATTAAGTCATCTCTAGGTGGAATTTCCAGGAATGATTTCTGGTTAATAATCTGAGTTGCAGTTGCTCTCTCTGATTGTTGGAATCACAATCCCGGGCAATTCAACTTTTATGCAACCCTGCAATTGAAAATCGAATTTGTGTCGCAGCAACTCGACCTGCCTATCAAGGAACTACACTGCCTCAAGAAAATTTCAGCCTACTACTCCCATTGAGCAGCGGAATTCTCTTCTCCGCTTTTGAGCTTCTCGACTAATCACTCACGCTCTGATACCATGTGAAAACTCCATAACTGGAATCCTATTGCAGCAACTCGAAATTATTCTTCTAATTGTTAATTAATTTTAACAATCTATTTTCTACAAAAAACACTGAATAAATCACACTGCATCCTTCACAAATAAAATACTATGGAAATAACAGCGCTGGAAATTGAGAAAATTCTAGCACACACATAAAAATGACACCATTATTTGTGGACAAATGTCCTCGGAAAAACCAAACTTGGGAAAACTGGTGCAGTAAGAGGGTTTTAAACTTTTAATTATTCTTCTAATTGTTAATTAATTTTAACAATTTATTTTCTACAACAAATACTGAATAAATCACACTACAACCTCCACGAATAAAATACTTCAGAAATAATAGCGTTGGAAACTGAGAAAATACTAGCACACACACACAAAAACGACTGTTATTATTGGACAAATGTCCCCGGAAAAACCCAACTTGGGAAAACCGGTGCAGCAAGAGGGTTTTTATTATTATGCAGCAGTGAAAATATGAGTACAATCTGGATGCACAAACTAGCAATCCACTACAGGAGAAACTTACCACAATAATTAGTGAGACAAATTTTGTATCACCCGACACTGTTCCAGCTCCAAACTGACTTTGAATGAGCTCCATGATGTTGATTTCTAGTAGCATCGTATGTGCTCTAAGTCTCAAATTTTGCAGGGACGCTTGGGCACAATATTCCAAAGAACCCAGAAAGTGTTTTCGGAAATTCCACCTGGTGACAGTTTTATTAAAATAATTAATTATTTTACTGGGACCCTAAGTCTAAACTTAGGAAATTAAAATAATTAATGGGTATTAATCTAACTGTGGGTGTAACTTCTAGAAGAAGACGAGAATCAAACAAAAATAATCTTAGCCATTGATTAACTTATAATCTAGGTCATTGAATGTCAACGAGAAGATTATTTAAGGAGGCTTGAGGGTCATTTGGAAAACACAGAGAATTGATCAGTCAGATCGTCTAGCTGAAGCTAGAGGCAGCACAGTGATTTGTAGTGATCACGTAGAGGGGCAGAGGAAGTTTTGGCTGGAGGTTCTTCTCCGTAGCCAAGAATACTCAGCAGAGACGCAAAGAGACACACAAAGGAAGCAACACAGAGGGCAGAGAGGGTGACATAGAGCTAGGAAGGGCTCATGCAAGCCCCACGCAAAGCAACGCAGAAATCTGAGTTTGTTGAGGAGGATGGCGTTCTGAGTCGAGAGGGCTAAAAAAGGCTTCTAAGGGCAAATCGATTCTCAGTTGTGCTAACGCAGGGCCTTAAAGGTTGATGCTAGCCCATGCAGGGGTAGCGCAGAAGTAGCCGAGGACTCATCGGTTCAACGACCGGATCAACAAGGACTTGCAATGTAGAGTTCTGCTAAGTGATTTTCTCTGTAACTGGATTGTCAGGAAGGCATCCAATAGTTGTATTCAGAAATACTTAAACCTAATAATAAAAACCCTCAGATCGATTGCACCGATTTTCCCGCATTGGGTTTTTCCAGGGACGTTTGTCCAAAAACAATTGTGCCATTTGTGTGTATCTTTCTCTATTGTTCAGTGTCTTGTTTCGGCGTATTATTTAAATGGTGTAGGTTGCAGTGTATATATTTCAATGTTTGTCGTAGGAAACTGCAAATAACTTGTTCATGTAAATCTAACAAGTAGAAGAAATATCGTCAGTGTTGCAGTAGGAATTCCCAGGTTTAAGGAATTTTCACAACGTATCGGAGCAGTGCAGGTGAAGCAAGAAGAACAGTGCAAGAGAACCTAGCGCTAAGCAGAAATGGAGATCGAAATAGATGTAGGAGGTAGCAATTCGAATTTCCAGAGGGTTTGCACAGTCCAGGCCAGGAGGGTTGAATTTCAAGGAAAGTCTCTCTCTGAGTGAGTCGACAAAGAAGAAGGGCTTCCAAATCGAAATGTTGTCGTGGCAGAGGGAGCAGCGTTGAGCCTTAACGTGAGGAAGAGCTGGTGGGACGGAGTTTTTCTGTAGGCCGTTTTTGCTGGGCAGAAAGGCATCAAAAGAGAGAAGAGAAGCACAGTGAGAATTTTTCCTCAATAGACTTCCTGCCAAGAAGTTCGTTCTCTTATTGGCTGAGCAACAAATAAGAAGCAGAGACGAGCAGTTCGACAGTTTTTCGTGGAAGAGATGGCAACCAGTGGTTTGAGAGATCAGGATATATTGGACGGAGCATCCAACTATGTCATCTGGAAAGAAAGAATGTCATTCCTTTTAGATGAGCATTCCCTTAAGACATATGTCGACAGTGTGGTGGTTAAGCCTACAGATCTAGATCCACTGAAAAAGTACAAGGCAGAAATGGAGATGGCAAAGAGAATGATCCTCGAGGGTGTAAAGGATCATGTAGTCTGTCACATCGCTAACAGAGGGACTGCTAAGGAGATGCGGGATGCGTTGTCTACACTATATCAGGGATCTTCCGAGCAGCGGAAGATGTACTTAGAGAAGAAATAGAAATTTGCACAGATGCAAAAAAGGGAGCGCATAGATCCGTTCCTCATGAAACTTCGGAGACCCGAGGCAAGTTAGCAGCCATGGGGTCTACACCTCAAGGTTCCGAGATGGTGAGACTAGCCCTAAACTCAGTCTCAAAAGGGTTGAAAGTCTTTGTCCAGAGCATCCTGGGCAGGGCAGCTTTGCCAGACTAGGATAATATGTGGGCAGCTCTTAAGCAGGAAGAGCTGAGGAGAGATCTAGTCAAGTGCAACCTTGACGGAAGCAACAACAGTGGGTTGAAGCCCAAGGAGGAGGATGAGAATGAAACCCTTGCATCGAAGGGGCAGCAGTAGCAACGAAGGCGGAAGGACGTCTCGAAGATAAAATGCTTCAGGTGTGGTAAGATGGGTCACTATGTAACACAATGTCCTCTCAAGAAGAAGGACAAAGATGAGAAGCACGATCCGAAGGTTGCACCAGCAAAGATCGAGGAGGAGTTCGCCATGACAACCGAGATACCTTTAGGAGGGAGTTGGGTTGATTTGGAGTTGTAGTTCGAAAGAGCTACACATGGGCAGGATACTTGACGAGTCCACCTCTTAGATTAATTCCTTGCTAGAAAGCCCAGATCAGTAGCAGGATAGACAAAGTGTCAAATGGTGCAGAGGAGTGTTGGAGTGACAGATGCAATGGCTAGAATGCCAAGCCTGAGCAGCGTAGTGCAGAGTTGCAACAGTGCAGGGAGGCACAATGCAGTAGTAGCAGCAACACAGTGGCTTCAGAGGGACAGCGTCGGACTAGTAGCAATCAGATCTTCAGCATCGAGATGCATCTATGTTGAACACTTGTTCAGTAATTTGGGACGTTTTTCCATTGTTGATGCAGTAGTTGCAGCAGTTTGCAATGCAGAGGCAGTTGGCAATGACAGCGCTAGCAGCAGCACAGTTGCATAATTTCAGACAGATTTGTTGTAAGGATGCAATGTTGACAGTGGCAGAATCAACAGCAGTACAAATGCAGTGTTTGTGTAGTGGTTGATGGACAACAGGTCAAACATCAGCAGTGCAGAGGACGATGTTATAAATTCAGGGTGATGCTTCAGTGGGAGGCATTGCTAGAGCACATTCCTCGCTAAGAGGGAGTGTTGATTTCTAGTAGCATCTGATGTGCTCTAAGTCTCAAATTTTGCAGGGAGGCTTGGGCACATGTATTCCAAAGAACCCATAAAGTGTTTTAGAAAATTCCACCCGGTGACAGTTTTATTAAAATAATTAATTATTTTTAATGGACCCTAAGTCTAAACTTATGAAATTAAAATAATTGATGGGTATTAATCTAACTATGGGTGTAACTTCTAGAAGAAGACGAGGATCAAGCAGAAATGATCTTAGCCATTGATTAGCTTTGAATCTGAGCCGTTGAATGTCAACGAGAAGATTATTGAAGAAGGCTTGAAGGTCATTTGGAAAACACACAGAGAGTTGATCAGTCAAATTGAATTGTTGAAGCTAGAGGCAACACACTGATTTGTAGTGATCACGCAGAGAGGGGCAGAGGGAGTTTTGGCTGGAGGATCTTCTCTGGAGCCAAGAATACTCAACAAGAGGTAGAGAGACACACAGAGGAGGCCGCACAATCGGAAAAGAGGGTGATGCAGAGCCAAGAAGGGCTCACACAGGCCAAACACAGCGCAGCGCAAAAGTCTGAGTTTGCTGAGGTTGACGTTTCTGAGTGGGGAGGGCTGAAAAAGGCTTCTGAGGGCAAATCGATTCTCAATTGAGCTGACGCAGGGCCTTAGAGGCTGACACTGGCCCACGCATGGGCAACGCAGAAGTAGCTGGGGACTTGTTGGTTCAGCGGTCAAATCAACGGGGACTTGCAGTGTAGAGTGAGGTAATCTCACCAGTTTCTTCTGCTAAGTGATTTTCTGTCACTGGATTGCCGGGAAGGCATCCAGTGGTTGTATTCATAAATACTTCAGCTTAATAATAAAAACCCTCAAATCTGCTGCATCGGTTTTCCCGCATTGGGTTTTTCTGTGAACGTTTGTCCAAAAACAACTATGTCATTTGTGTGTATCTTTCTCTATTGTTCAGTTTCTTGTTTTGGCATATTATTTAGATGGTGTAGGCTACAGTGTATATATTTTGATGTTTGTCGTAGGAAACTGCAAATAACGTGTTCATGTAAATCTAACAAGTAGAAGAAATATCATCAGTGCTGCAATAGGAATTCTTGGGTTTAAGGAATTTTCACACACAAAACCCTTGCGTCAGCCTCTGCATCAAGACTGCGTAGCCACTGGCACACGCTGCCTAGAACTGCAACTGATCAACTTGTCTTCCCAATACAACCTCTAAGAATGACTCGTTGATCTCTTCCGGAAATCTTCCCAGCCTTCAGCAGCCAAATCGACCCTCTGTCTAGCCAAATTGATCTTCTACCTCTGAAGCTTTTACGTTGCCTCTACATAGCCTCACTGAGGAAACTCGGCCCTCTTGTAGCTGACTCTCCGAATCTGGAAAATCTCCTTCAGATTCACTATCCCTACCCCTCACAAACTGCTTCATCTCTGGCTCTCCGACAATTGACTGCTGCTACTCTGGAAATCGATCTGCTAAGGAAAGCAAACTTTTGATGTTTTCTTCAAGTGTCGATCGACTTCCTCTTATAATCCATTGTTGGAGCACCAACGACCAAGATTAAATCTTAATCAATGGCTAAGATCATCTTGGAATCGATCCGTGTGAGTTTCTAGATGATTCACACCTTGACTTAATTAATTCTAATTAATTAACCATATTCCCTAAGTTTAGATATAAGAATGTTGAGATTTTTTGTTTTCATAAATTAGGCAAAAATCTCAAATGTGTGACAACAATAGGATTTGTTGCTATATTAGCTCCAGTTAGTTGGGAAAGAGTTAATGTATCCTATATTTGTTGTGAGAGGATTTATGAGTCAGTTAGGTTCTCTTGGCTATAAAATATATGCCCGTACAGATATTGAATGTGAGAGTTTGTGAGGAAAATGATTATCTTGTAATCCCCTATTTGATAATAAAGATTGTCGATGCCTACGTTTGGTGGACGTAGCCCAGAATGGTTGGATGAACCACGTTAAACTTCTGTGTCTTTTGTGTATGATTTTATATGTTGTTGTTTGTCATTTATTTAGCTGCGCACTGCTGGCTCTAACAAGTGGTATCAGAGCAATGTTATGGCGCTGGTACGTGTGACAGAGACACCAAGTCTGCTGGAGGTTTGAACTGTTGCTTGTGCCCAAGTCTACTGCGTGTGACAGGTAGTGACTCTGGATCAGCGCACATACACAGTGTCGTGGCCTGTCCGACCTTCAAAGAGTTCATATATTCATCTGTGGATCCATTCTCATCTGTTTCATCACGATGAGTGCTGGATGTTTCCCACCAATGTTGATCATACTCGGCTCCGTGTAGCCCTATCTCGTCCACTGCGAATTCAGGTTGTGAATTTTTCAAGGGAGAAAAGCCAGACGCCGAATTTGGAGAATCAGGAAGACGGTGTGAATTCTCCATTGCTAGTGACTTTGACAAACAGTGATTAACAGCCACGGGAATTGTGGTCCCAGGAGTCAAAAAATGAATGTGCTGACACTGGGTTTATCTCGCATCCACTCTGCGTGAGACGTTTCTTTAGATGGGTGTTCCATATATTCTTGATGTCGTTCTCTATTCTTCCGGGCAGGTACGAGGCAATGTGGCTCCCTTGCATTTTTTGTTTTATTGATATGGGAAGATGACTTGAAATTTCGGGGTACGATTTCAAATGGGAACCAAACGCATAATTACAAAGATTACAATATATGTTCACATAATTAGTAAGAATGAAGCCAAAAGGTGAGACGGGTGTTATGAAATGTTTTTTTGTTTTTTACAAAACAAACAAAAAACGATTTGTATGAGTTGTTAAAAACTTAAAAAGTTTCACGAATCGCTTTAAATATAACCATAAGAATCAGCGAAATGGTTATTTTGTTCGAGATGCCATCTAAATAGTGAGGCGATTTTCGTTTGGTTTAATTTTTCAATTACATTGACCTGAAAAGCGATATATACGATTGCATATCTCTGTTATGAAGGCTTGGGAAAGGGTCTTTATGTGAGCATGATTGGGTGTTATATGATTATAAGGCAAAGGCATTTTTTAACAAAAACTTCATTTATTAAAAGTTGGATTTGGAGATTGTTGTTTTTTGGTTGATACAAGATGGCGAAAACTCAGAGTGCCCGATTTGAAATCGAGAAGTTTAATGGTAAAAATAATTTCGAGATCTGGAAGGTGAAGATGTACGATCTGCTTGTCCAACATGGTGTGGCAAAGGCGTTGTTGGGAAAATCCAAACAGCCTTACAACATCACAGATAATGAATGGGCCGAGATGGATGAAAGAGCAATAAGTGCTATTCGACTGTGTCTGGCGGATGATGTCTTGTTTAATATCGTGTCGGAGACAACCGCTGCTGGTTTGTGGACGAAACTGGAGAAACTGTACATGACCAAATCCTTAACCAATAGGATTCTCCTGAAGCGACAATTGTATAGTTTGTGAATGAAGGAAGGTACATCGATTGCTGATCATTTGAATGCTTTTAATACTCTTCTGGTGCAATTACAAAGTATAGAAGTAAAAATTCCATCTGAGGATAAAGCTATTACTTTATTGTGCTCGTTGCCCGAGTCATGGGATCATTTTGTTACTTCTATAAGTCTTAGTTCATCAGAAACTATTGAGTTTTATGATGTAGTTGCATCTTTATTATCGGAAGAAACAAGGAGAAGGTCGCATTCAGAAACCTCTACATCAAAAGCTATGATGGTTAGTGGTCGTTCTAAAGAAAGACGCTCCAGTAGGCCTAGTAACTCACGTTCAAAGTCGAAAGGGAAGAAGAGTAAGGTAAAGTGTTGGTTTTGTGGCAAATCGGGGCATTTGAAGAAGGACTGCTAGAAGCGACAGCAGCAAACTTCTAAAGCAGATTCTTCGACAGAGAAGGAAGCAAATACGACAGATACAGGTTCGGCATCTGGTTCAGGTATGACTGATGAAGTATTATCAGTTAATGTGTCAAATCATGATCAACATTGGTTGTTAGATTCCGGTGCATCAAACCACATGTGTATTCATAAAGAATGGTTTAAGACATATAAATCAATTAATGATGGATTTGTGTACATGGGTAATGATGTAACATGTAATATTGTGGGGATTGGGAGTATACAACTACAAATGTTTGATGGGACAACTAAAATGTTAACTGATGTAAGGCATGTACCAGATTTAAGGAAAAATTTGATTTCATTAGGAGCACTTGATTCAAATGGATATAAAACTGTAATTCAAGGTGGAGTAATGAAAATTTACAAAGGTATTTTACTAGTTATGAAAGCTAAGAAGGTAAGAAATCTATTTCAGTTAGAAGGAGGTACAGGGTCAGATTATGTGTCTACGGTGTCTGAACATGACAGTGGTTCCATTCACTTATGGCATCAAAGATTGGGGCATATGAGTGAAAGAGGGTTGAAAATTTTGGCTGATCGCAAGTTACTTCCTAATCTAAGGTCTGGAAAGTTAGATTTCTATAAGCATTGTCTGTTTGGAAAACAAAGTAAACAAAAGTTTAAAACAGGCAAACATACTAGTAAAGTAATACTTGATTATATCCATTCAGATGATTGGGGTCCAACCCCTACAACCTCATATGGTGGCTCGTCATATTTTGTATCGTTTATTGATGAATTTTCTAGGAAAGTGTGGGTCTACATGTTGAAAAGGAAGTCTGATGTTTTTTTTCAGTTTTCAAGCAGTTTAAAGCATTGGTAGAAAACATCACTGGTAGAACAATAAAATGTTTAAGAACTGACAATGGTGGTGAGTTTACTTCCAAGGAGTTTGACATCTATTTCAAGGATGCAGGGATCGAGAGACATAAGACCACGGTTTATACTCCTCAGCAAAATGGAGTTGCTGAACACATGAATAGGACTCTTCTAGAGAGAGCAAGGAGTATGCTGAATAACGCTGGGTTGCAAAAGGAGTTGAGGACGGAAGTGGTGGCAACAACTTGTTATGTGATAAACCGATCTCCATCAACGGCGATAGGCTGCAAGATTCCTCAAGAGGTATGGAAAGGTCACCCTTGTGACTATTCTAAACTCAGAGTATTTGGTTGTGATGCATATGCTCTAGTGCCTAAACATCAACGGACTAAATTAGATCCGATGTCTAAAAGGTATATCTTTGTTGGGTATGGTGTTGGAACAAAGGGATATAGATTGTGGGATCCTACTACCCGCAAAATCATCATCAACAGAGATGTCAAGTTTAATGAATCCTCTCTTGTACAGTTAGATGTAGATAGTAGATTGAAACAGGATGATGTATCTGACTTTCAACACATTCAGGTTGATAGAATTTCTAATGATAGTCATGATGACCATAGTTCAGATACTAGTCATGAATAGGTTTCAGAATCAGAACATGAACAGGGTTCATGTATAGATCATGAACAGGTCTTCGATACTGATCATCAAGAAGTTCCTACAGATGGTAGTCATCCAATCGAGGAAGCGCCATAAACATCCTTAAGGAGGTCGACAAGAATCAAACAACCACCGAGAAGGTATGATGATTATGTTACTTCAGTTGCATTAACTGCTAATGACGATGAACCTCTGTGCTATCAGGAAGCAATAGAAGGTTCGAAAGGTGACAAGTGGAAAGCAGCCATGAAGGACGAAATGATGGCCTTAGGTAAGAATGGCACATGGGATTTGGTTGAGCTTCCGAAAGACAGGAAAACTGTGGGGTGTAAATGGGTTTTCAAGCTGAAACGGGGTGTGAATGATACGGAAGACAGGTACAAAGCGAGGCTGGTTGCAAAAGGGTTTTCTCAGAAAGCTGGCATTGACTTTCATGAGATTTTTTCACCAGTAGTTAAAATTGTTTCAATTAGAATTGCGTTAGCATTAGTGGCTTTGCTTGATTTAGAGTTGCAACAATTAGATGTTAAGACTGCATTTCTACATGGAGACTTAGATGAGGAAATTTATATGGAACAACCGGAAGGGTTTG
>APFE031701614.1:12364-57314 GCA_000404065.3 Pinus taeda | reverse complement strand
TTTCTATATTATAATATATATTAATATATCATGATATATATTAACTCTATATATATGGGAGGTAAGAACAAAGACATAAAGTTATAGAGGTGGAGAGATAGGGGGAGTGACAAGGGAGAGATGGAGATAAACTGAAGGAGAGGGGAGAGGAGAAACAAAGAGAGAGAGGTAGAGAAGGGTAAAAGAGGGAGAGGGAGACACAAAGATGGAGGGGGAAGAGAGAGGAGAGTGGGAGGGAGATAGTGAAAGGATTGGAGGGCAAAGAGAGAGAGAGAGAGATGGGGGAAGAGAGATAAATGTAGGAGAGAAAGGGCGAGAGAGGAAGGAGGAGAGAGGGAGGGATAGAGATATGGAGTTGGAGGGGGAGAGAGGGAGGGAAGAAGAAAGACATAGAGAGTGAGAAGTGGAGAGAGAGAGGGACTGACAAGGGAAAGATGGAGAGAAAGAGTGTATGTTTAGGGGTGAGATAAAGAGATAAATAAGGGGAGAGAGAGAGAGAGAAGGGGGAGAGAAGGAGACAAAAGGAGAGAGGGAGGGATATAGTAACATAGGTAGAGAGAGAGAGAGAGATGGGGGAAGAGATAGGATTGGAATGAAAAGAGAGAGAGATATATGGGGGAACAGATAAGATTGGAGGGAAAAGAGAGAGAGAGAGATGGTAGAGAGATATAGAGAGAGTGAGAGAGAGGAAGAATGAGAGATAATACTTGAGAGAGAGAAGGAGAGTGATGGGGTAAGAGAGAGGATGAGAGAGAGAGAGAGAGAGTGATGGGGGAAGAGATAGGGATGTAGGAGAGAAAGGCAGAAAGAGGAAGTACAAGAGAGAAGATTTGAGAGAGAGGAGGAGAGAGAAATGGATAGAGATGTGGAGTTGGAGGGCTAGAGAGGGATGGAAGAAGAAATACATAGAGAGTGAGAAGTGAAGAGAGAGAGGGAGTAACAATGGAGAGAGGGAGTAACAATGGAGAGATGGAGAGAGAGTGTGTATGTTTGGGGTTGAGATAAAGACAAGGAATGAGAGATGGAGAGAATGGGGGAGAGAAGGAGAGAGGGAGGGATATAGTAATAGAGTTGGAGGTTGAAGAGTAAGAGAGAGAGATAGAGAAAAAGAGAGGAAGGGAGAGAGAGAGGATGTGAGAGAGTGGAGTGAGGGAGGGAAAGAGAGATGGAGTTGAAAGGTGAGAGAGAGAGGTAAGAAGAAAGAAATATAGAGAGAAAGGTGGAGAGAGAGAGAGAGAGGGAGTGATAAAGAGGATGGAGAGAGGGAGAGAGGAAAGAAGTAGGGAAGAGAGATAGAAGTGGGGGAGAGGGAGAGAAGGGGGAGAGAGAGAGAGACATAGAGAGAGAGAAAGAGGGAGAGGAGGAGGGAGGGATAGGTAGATATATTGAAGAAATATAGTGCATGTTTTAGTGGTGTATAGAGAGGAAAATGGAGATAGAGATATAGATGGAAAGTGAAGAGAGGAAAGAAGAGAGAGATGGAGAGAGGGACAAAGGGATTGATAGATATGAAGTGAAATAGCATGTGTGTTTGGGGGGTTGAAGTAGAGTGGACAATAAGGAGAGATGGAGGAAGATATAGATATATATGGGGGGAGGGGGAAGAGGGAAGAATATTTCTTGCACTAGATACATTGATTTCAGTCTAGACGGTGATTTATAATCCAATTTGTTTTCTTGCACAAGATGCATTGATTTTAGTGTAGATGTTGATTTCTAATGATATTTGATTGCTTTCACTAGATGCATTAATTTCAATGAGGATGATTTCTAATCCTATTTGATTGCTTGCACTAAATGCATTGATTTCAATGTAGATGGTGATTTCTATCCCTATTTGATTGCTTGCACTAGATCCATTGATTTCAATGTAGATGTTGATTTCTAATAATTTTTTATTGCTTGCACTAGATGCATTGATTTCAATGTAGATGGCGATTTCTAATCTTCTTTGCTTGCTTGCACTAAATGCATTGATTTCAATGTAAATGGTGATTTCTAATCCTATTTGATTACTTGCACTAGATGCATTGATTTCAGTGTAGATGCTGCTTCATAATCCTATTTGCTTACTTGCACTAGGTGTATTAATTTTAGTGTAGATGTTGGTTTATAATCCAATTTTCTTACGTGCACTAGATGAATTGATTTGAGTGTAAATGTTGATTTCTAATCTTATTTGATTGCTTTCATTAGATGCAGTGATTTTAGTGTAAATGTTGTTTTCTAATCTTATTTAATTGCTTGCATTAGGTTCATTAATTTTAATGTAAATGTCAATTTGTGTTTTGATGTAATTGGATGTATGATGGTACATTAATTTTAAAGTGATTGGATTAACATTGTGCATTGATTTCAGTGTAAGCACAAAAGAATATTGACAATGTACATTGATTTTTGTGTTATAGTAATTCAACCTATTGATATTGGAGAGAAGAAGAGACAAGGAATGATGTTTACTACAATAGATTGAGCTAAAGATTTAAATGGTTTATGGTTTAACTTGTGATTTTCATATAATCGATATGAAAATATGACAATCAATATGAAAAGATGAAAAAAGTAAAAAGGGTGACAGTAAGAATAATAGAATAAAATAGTTTTAGATTAACCACAATGAAGACTATTTGTAATTGACTATATTCTTATTATTCACATTTTCTATCATTCAACACTATTACATTGTCCCTTTACATTCAAAATTCACATTTTATCATTTTTCATCATTAAAGTTATTATCATCACAACAAACTAAGGCAATTAAGAAAATTTAAAATTAAAATATACAGATTAATTGAAGACATATTAGCATATTTAAAATGATTATATTAATATTAGATGAATTTACGTATTATTGGTAAAATTAATCATATGTTCATTAGATTTTCTTTGGCCGCACATGACTGAAACCAACCTAGATCCATCTTAACTATGGATCTATCAAGCAATGAGAGGGACCAAATCTCTCGAGGTAGAAACCTTTCCTCAAGTTTTGCATTCAAAAAAGATGTTTGCACCTCAAGAGATGTGATCCCTCTCGTCGCTTGATAGATCCGAAGTTAAGATGGAACTAGGCTGACTTTATTTTAAAATTGAGGAAATTACAAATATTTTTGAAAGTAACTTTTCATTAAAATAATAATTCTTTACTTTCAATTACATAAATTGATATAAAACTAGCTTGGATCTATCTTAATTTTAGATCTTAATTTTGGATTTACCAAGGGCAAAGGGGATCAAATATCTTTTCACTTTAAAAAAGGTTTGTATATGAAGAGATTTTATGCCGCTAACAGTTGGTAAATTAAATTTTTCACATTAAATTTTATTTTACAAAGTTTCCTCAAATTAGATGTTAAAATTGATTTTCAAATAAAATA
The DNA here is from genome assembly GCA_000404065.3 of Pinus taeda. Classification (NCBI taxonomy): domain Eukaryota; kingdom Viridiplantae; phylum Streptophyta; class Pinopsida; order Pinales; family Pinaceae; genus Pinus; species Pinus taeda. The sequence continues at coordinate 53,934 of APFE031701614.1, read as the reverse complement.
AATTGGCTATATTTTTTAATATTAAAAGTTATTTTTAATTTGCCCCATGGTGTAGATTAGTTGATGATAGAATGGGTTGTTAAGGCATTTCTTATGATGTTATTGGTTTAAATTTCGATTAGCTCAGTGTGCCATGTGTGAGGCAATGTGGGTATACTTGGAGGTGATTGTGGTAGTGGATAGAATCGATCCTTAAGTACAAACATGCTATAGTTGTCTATTCTCTCATATACAAAAAAAATAACAATAATAATAATAATAATCTTATTTTTTAATTTTATTGAATTAATTATTTATCAAAATTAGATTTTATTAAAAGCACATTATTTATTGGAAGTGGTTTAGGTAATGGAGATAAAGGAAACTAATTTTCTTGTAAGAATTTTCTAAATTGTATCTCCACTCGAACAATCTCATAGAAAAAAAAAAAGGTCTTGACCCCACCCATCAAGCAAGCCACCCGATGTCACCTTGGTGGCCTTCTCTCACTCTTTGGACTAAAATAAGGATATCCTTATCTAGGGGGGAATCCTTAAATATACATCTAAGCTTTGTCATTGAGTAATGAAAGGAAGTTCCTTAACGAAGACCAGTGATTTGACACTACTCACTCTCAAAGTAAAAGGTCAGGGATAAGTGTGTGAATAGTCCAACAAACCATGAATTATTAACAAATTTTTGAATGATTTTAATTACACAACTATGCTTATTCATGCAACCAAATTATACTTGAAAAATGAAAGATAAATCTTGCTCAATTAACCATATAGCATGAGATGCTAGTGAAGCATATATACAATGACACAATAAAAATAGAAAATCAATCATAAATTGTCTATACAAGTAAGGCATTAGATTATTCATTCATCATATTCATGAGCATTGGATATTAAGAGTTCTTTATCATCATCAAGATACCATTCCATAATTAAGAGATCATACACCAACAATATTAACTATCTTTGGGACAACAAAGAGTTATGTGTTTGCGATGATAAATAAAGGAAATATTCAAACTTGTCGTTGTTACTAAGGACAATCAAGACAAAAAAGTTGAATGTGGACTACTTACACATTTGTAACATTCAAATGTCATCCATTTATCATCATGCAAGTTGCATGAAGGAAACTTGGTAGTGGTACTAAGTGAACATTCTTTGATCAAAGTTCATACCCTCTCCTTAGCACTACCACTTTGCAACATGAAGAAGAAATTTGAAATATATGTGCAACCAACTAAATAAGTTGGAAAGGTTGTTGCAACATATATAGGTGGTAATTTCATGTTGCAAAAGGAGGTGTTGGCCCACTCTCCTTTTCGATAATTTGTCAACCTTTGAATTTGACTCCCCGTGAATGTGATCAAATGATATGACCCTAAAGATTCTAATAAGCTCCATAATTTTAATCATCCTTTGATCTAATAAAGAAGTGTACAAGGAACCATAACCTTTCACCTAATCTAAAACAACCTTTGAATCCCCTATGACTTGTAGTTTTAGATTGTTGAAGTGACGCAATTAAAATGACTAACATAAACGACTAATTCATATTATTGTAGTTTTTGTTAGGTAGTCATATTTTTTTCCTAGACTAAATTAGTCATTTATGTTAGTCATTTTTAGTAGTATTACTTATTAACTAGTCGTATATTTTAACTAGTGACTAAAATAGTCATTTATGTTAGTTTTTTTTAGTTGGGTCTCTTAATATTGCTAATTTTTGGTAGTATTTCACTTGGAAAAGTTGTTGTGACTGATGTTGTTAGTCACCTAGTCACTAATTTCACCCTTTTCTACTAGTGTCATGTCGACTTCAAATAGATCATCATCGAGTTGGCTTCGTTCAAGTGAAATCATGTCGACCTGACCTTAAATGATGACACAATTGTTCATGAAGTCACGTCAGCCTATTTCAAGAAGAAACAGCTATATGTACCAACCTAAGAACCTCGCATTCCATTAAAACGAAAAAAAAACAAACAAACAAACAAACAAACAAAAAAACTCAATTTATCTTTGAAATGAAGTTCATATATCACAATATGGTAATTTCAGATCAAATGCAGATTAAGGTTTAGTGCTACCACAGTTTCGGTGTTACTATAATAACACAGCCTCCATGCCACAACAATGAGATGGGTAAGAAACAGATCTCGGTATAACTATAGTGATAAAGGTTCGGTGTCACAACAATGAAGGTCTTAGTGCCTAACATAATCTCGATGTGATCTTTGTCTCAGTGATAAGGGTTCGGTGTCAGAACAATGAGAAGGTTTTGGTGTCATCACAATAATAAAGTCTTAGTGTTATAACTATGATGAGGTCTCAGTACTATTACAGTGGTAAGATCTCAGTCTCGGTTGCATTGCAGTGATCATGTCTCGGTGCAAACTCAATGGAAAGTATTTGATGCAAACTTACTGACAAGAATTTGGTTATAACACAGTGACATGGATCTTGATATGAAAACACAATGAAAGGAGGATGACTTGATGGAGGTAGTCTTGACTCTAAGTTGTAAGGGTCTTGGTCGTCTCAGCTTGAATCTACTAAAGGAATAATTTTGACTAGGTTTTCCCCCACAGTGGGGTTTTGCCCTAGTAATGTGCCTACATCTTGTGTTCTCTTTTATTTGTTGCTTGGAATTAGTCTTGATGGTAATAAAATATAATTCAAAAGAAAAAATAATAATAATGAAAAACATCACAAGATAATGTCATAATAAGAGAAATCATTTAACTGCCATATTTTGGATTTCTCAACATGGTTTCAGAGTTATGGTCAAGGTCAAAGGAAGTTTAAAGACCACTTATACATATTTGAAGCATTCTCAGTGAAAGTGAAGAAGTTAAATCTTTATTCACCGTAATAAAGACACCTTGAAGAAGAATAAGAAGAAGGTTCGAATGTCTCAATGATGGGTTTCAATATGCCACAGTGGAAGCAATTTTGATCATCTTCAAAATGAGGATTGGATAGCTTCAAATGTACATAGAAGAGTTGAAACATCTATAGTTCGATCAAACAATGATGAAATAAGGTTGCCTCAATAATTACAACATGATATTAAAATATGTCAAGAACATCATATTGTCGGTAGAGAAAAGAAGCAAGGACTAACTGAAACATTGAGGAACAATTAAGGACTTGCTATAAAGAACAATTTGAAGTCCAAATTACATATGTAAAGTCTAGTCTGAAATTCTAAGCTCTATTATGAGTTTAATCCGAGATCTAAAACATTTGAAGATTATGAAAGGAATCTGAAGTTTGTCCTATGGAGATTCAAAGCCTTGAGGATCTGAATTGATGGTTCAAATTCAAGGTACCAACTCAAGGTAATCAAGTAAGTATTGTCATTTAATAAGATGCACATTCAACAAGTCTAATAAGCTATCAAATCATAGTTACTTAAACACAAGGTATGTATATTAATAAGTTTCTTATGGTTCATATAATCCTTATTTATAGCTAGTCTAGGGTAAAGATTGTACTCCCTAGATAACATACTAAAATCTCATATTACAATCTTAATCCTTTTCTTATAGGGTTTACAAGTAGTTTATGATTTCAAACAAAAGTCCTAATGTTGATTGAAAGAGTGAATAACATGATCTTCGATATCATAGGATTCCATCCTCCATGATTATCTAACTTAAGAAATAAAATCATATTCTTGGTATCACATGTTTTTCTTGAGATTGTGTATTACAGATCATGGTTGAATACAAGAAGAACACTTCAAGGAATCCTTACAAGGTTTGAAAATCTCCAGGTATGTCTTAGACTATACACCTTATAAATCCTCTTAAAAAGTACATTCAACTTATTTTGAAATTTGTGTTACATTACTAATATCGTTATGTCTAGCTATCTTGAATCATAATGATTTTTATTTAGGGTGATTCATCTTTTCATAAATCTACCCTCCTCATATTCTTGAATGATTATATAGAACCCTAGACTGGTTCTCTAGAAAACCCTAACTTAAGGGTATGCTAATGATAATGTGTGAAACCTAGCCTGCTTAGGGTTATTAAGAAATTTTATTTGAAGTTTTTGATGATGATGTCATGTTTGGGGTATTAATATGATCATGAAAACCCTAACTTGTTAGGGTTGAATGATGTTGTCTGAGATCCCAAGCCTTTGAAGTTTTGGTATAATAGGGTTTTCTTTACTATGGTATGAAACGCTAGATATTTAGGGTTTGGTTAGGTATGTAAGAAAAACCCTTGTTATGTCTTTAGGATAAGATCCTAGGAATGAAACCCTAGGTGTATATGTGTCTATTAATTGAATCCCTAACATGGTCAGTATATGTCTAATATATTAATATTACCTTACATACGATGTACCTATGCATGATGAAGAATTCCTAGATATGTGTGTTGACCTAATTATTGATGGTAATAAGTCTTAGGGTTTCATATAAGACATTGTCTGAGTTTTATATTTTAGGATGATGTCATTTGGGAAATCTAGGGTTTTGTAGCTAAACCCTAGTAGTAGTGAAATTCTCTAGTATGTGTTATATGAAAATCTGGAATCTATAAAGTGATTGTTGAGATTGTGAAAATCATAAATCTATAGTGTACATCAAACCCTAGTAAAAGCTAGTTTTGTTGTTGACTAAGTTGTTATCAGTTTTGATTATTAGATCTCATGTATAAAATATAGGGTTTACATGAAATCCTAGTAGGTAGTCTAACCTATGAATTCTAAAAGTTGTTAGATTCATTGATCTGATTTGTTTCTAGGGTTTTCTATATGAAATAACTTGTCATTCCATTGAAATAATATTGAAACCCTCGATATAATGAGTTTGATATCTTGATGAGCCGTGGATGTGATTTAGGTTTTGTAACAAAACCTAGGAAACAAGTTGAAATATTGAAGTATAGTATCTTGTTGATTATATTTGTAAAGTCTAATGCTTTTATTATTATAAGATTTTGATATGGCTAACTTCATGTTTCTATAGTTTAGGTTGTACTTGTTATCTAAGTTGTGCAAGTACATCATCTTCAAGATGGTGAAGATGATCGTAAGTAAAGTTTATGTGATAAGAATGATATATGAATGACTCTAATAAAAAGGATGGAAGCCATGAAATATTCTTCAATAAGAAGAAGTTGATCTCCTTGAGTTAAGAAGGAGCCCATATAGAAGAGATCTTCTTGAGATTAAGAGGGAGCTTGGATAGAGGAAAGCTCCTTGGTTGAGAGGGAGGGCATAACATAGTTTTGATTGAGAATGCATTTTTGAAGGATATGTTGTTGCAAGTGAAGTAGGAAAGGAAAGTGTATGATTGAGGAATCTTCTGTCAAATATTCGATTGATAGTCCTATTGTGTTGAGAACCAACATCAGTTGTCTAAAAGACCCCAAAGGTTTTAATAAGGAATTTAGACTTCTGTGATCCATAACATTGTTTAGAGAATTTTCGGCGAAATCACATAAATAATCATTTGTTTATAAACATGTGAAAGTATATTATTGATTGGGGTTATTTTTGTAGAGGTAAATCTCTCAAATGTTTTGATAGCATGCTGGTTATCGATCATTTTGATCAGGAGAGATTTGTTGTCCTTGATAGTATAAATGAAGGAGTGTTGAGGATTTTTGAGTGAAGTATTGCCTGGGATGACATCTAGCTGACACTTTGTGTTGATGTCTAGGTCTCGAAGTTGGAAGGGTGGTGATGGTCATAAAGCTCTGACCTCGGATACACACCTGGATCCCTGGGTTGACGGTTAGTAAGTAATCCTAATGGTACCTAGAGAGGCTGAAAGATTGATTCCATCTTAGTCCCACACGGATAGATTGCCCTGGTCATGAATCTAGTATGTGGCATTGCGGTGCCTAATTGTTGAAAGACCAATGGATAGATTTCCCTGGTCAGGAATCTAGTCCATGGCATTGTGGTGCCTAAACTTCTTCATAGATGATGTGTTTTGAGATCTTCCATGTACCTCCACGGTTATATGTAAATATGAATACCTCCCTAGTTAAGAGGGAGTGTTGAAGAACGTAACTAGGTTTGGTCTTCATAATTGTACTTGAATTCAAACGTAATATATTTTTCAAAAGAAAGAAAAAATAATTTTACTATTTATTTAATTGACTTGTTAAAGCATGGGTTTCATCCTTGGGTCAATTGTTATAGGTCAAGCCTCTATTGTAGGCTTCAATATTGTTTATTTGGGTCAAAGTCAATTTGTTGATTGGTCAAAGAATCCTCCATCAAGTCTCCTCTTGTCAGATTCAAATAGATCATCATCAAGTCGGCTTCGTTCAAGTGAAATCATGTTGGCTTAACCTTAAATGATGAAACAATTGTTCATGAAGTCATGTCGGCCTATTTCAAGAAGAAACAACTATATATACCAGCCTAAGAACCTCACAGTCCATAAAAAAAGAAAAAATCTTGGATTATCTTTGAAATGAATTTTGAAAATCATAGTAAGGTAATTTTGGATCAAATGTGGATTAAGGTTCAGTGCTACCAAATTTTTGGTGCTACTACAATAACATGTCCTCGGTACCACAACAATGAGAAGGGTCAACAATAGATCTCAGTATCACTACAATGATAAGGTTTCAGTGTCACAACAGTGAAGGTCTCGGTGCCTAACACAGTCTCGATGCAATCTTCGTCTTAGTTATAAGGGTTCGGTGTCACAACAGTGAGAAGATTTTGGTGTCATCACAAAAAGAAGGTCTCAGTGCCACCATAGGAAAGAATTCTCTATGTTATAACTATGATGAGGTCTCAGTACTATTACAGTGGTAAGATCTCGGTCTTGGTGGCATTGTAGGGATGATGTCTCGGTGCAATATCAGTGGCAAGTATATGATGCAAACTTAGTGACAAGAATTCAGTGCTAACACAGTGACATGGATCTTGATATGCAAACATAATCAAAGGAGGATGACTTGATGGAGGTATTCTTGAGTCTAAGTTGTAAGGGTCTTGGTCGTCTCATCCTGAATCTAATGAAGGAAGAATTTTGACTGGGTTTCCCCTAGAGTGGGTTTTTCCCTAGTAGTGTGCCTACATCTTGTGTTCTCTTTTATTTGTTGCTTGGAAATAGTCTTGATGATAAGAAAAGATCATTTAAAAGAACAAATAATAATAATGAAAAACATCACAAGATAATGTCATAATAAGAGAAATCGTTTAACTGCCTTCTTTTGAATTTCTCAACAAGATGGGTGGTAGAGACTTAACCTCCATAAAATATTCTAGAATATTCTTAGTAGATTTATTTCCAAAGTAGTTATGCTTTTTTTACCTTTTAATGAACAATTGTGATATAAAATGTGTTTTAGTTTTTTCGACATGGTATCAATAAGCGATGATATTGACTCATAATATAATGAAATAAGTGTTTTAATTACGCCGAAGGCATTTTTTAAGGGAGCGTTCTCCTCAAGCTTTCGTCATCTATCCATAGCCATTGGGAGCTCAACACGTATTTGGAATTTCACCTACTTACACATTAATTAGTCTATACTAGTTTTCATGCCCTGGAATGTATCAACGTGTTGGAAAGCGAGTTAGTGTTTTTGTGTGGAGATTTCCCAACACTGCACTGAATAAATCAATGTCGCCCACCAACCTAAATTACAATGGATGTGAACCACACAAACAACATGAGGTATGTGAATTGTAAAATATGATTTTTTATATTGACATAGGAATTTATCATTTACTTGTATAATGACTAGTGATTTTAATGTCTTTTGTGTGTTCAGGATAGCATTTTATCAAATACACCATTATTCTTCTAAATGATTTCAAAATCTACACCATTGTTCTTCTCAATGTGTTTCAAATATGAATCAAAATCTGTTGCATCTATTTGAAGAATGATTAACAACATTGATATATTACTCAATTTTTCAATATTTAAGAAGAGTCTTATGTAATATTTAGGGTAAACTAGCTCCAAAGAAAGCTATTGTGAAAATGAGTCTCGAAAATTTTCAGAACATGTGCTTCTACTAGTTTTATTATGTTCAGAACCATGATATCACAAATATTTCCAATACCAAGGTATTACTGTATTTATCTATATATTAGTTATTATTGGCTTTATATTCATGTGTATGTTAGTTGTTATTGGTTTTTAATTATTTTATAAAAAATTAAATATGTGCATTTACATTTACCTTTTTAATAAATAAATAATTTTTTTTGAAAATTCATTAAAAAAAACAACAACAACAACAACAAACAAACAAACAAAAAAACAAAAACAAAAACAAAAAACAAAAAACAAAAAAACAAAAAAACAAAAAACAAAACAAACAAATCTTTAGATTTTTAAATAATGAAACTATTAGGTTCTTCAGCTTCCTAAATATTCTAATATCTATTTGTATATCAACATACAAATCATTTATTTATCTGTATATCAACCTACAAATCATTTAATTTATATAAATTCATGTCCATTAGTCTTCAAGAGCATTTCTAACAGATAGTGTATGACCACAACAGTGACTACGGGCGATGGTGTATGTCCATGTTTTTGATAGCGCATTAATCCACGCCCGTGCACATGTGGATTTGGAGGCTTAGAGGGCATGAAGTGTGCAGATCTAAATTGATATTCTCATACGAATTCTAAATTTGATGCCGCTTCTAAGAGGTGGTCTTCTACGTTCTTGTTTGGCCTTCAGTTTTAAACATTTTCGATTCCTTTCTCGAACGAAGATTGTGATAAGAAGGATCAGCTACATTGCCCTAGGTATTACATAAAGACGTTATTATAGTTTTTTTATAATTGCTGAAAAAGTTAGTTAATTCTTAGTATAGATTTATTTTAAATATAGGTTAAATATGAGTTTAGAGGATTCTAATTTTCTCAAGTGTAATTATTTTTATGAGTGGATATTATTTAAATGTTTTGTATAATTATTTAATTTTTTAATTTTTAGATTTTTTTTTATTTTTATTTAGGTGGATATGAGCAAAAATTTTGGTAGGTTTTTACGGTGTAATTTCTCTAAAATTTCACAGGAATTTATTGAAATGAGCCTCTATGCTTAATTAAAAAAAAAAAGAATAGAAGTTTTGGGCTCTAAAAATCAGTTATTTCATTTTATAAAATTAAAAAGTTATCAAATTTAGTAAAAAGTTAAGAAAAGATAAAATAGGGTTTTACTTATATATTGACTATCTAATTTCCATTAAAATCAATATGGTCTACTAGACTTTAAAAAATGAACGATTAATTGAGATTCTTTAATATTTTATTTTTGTGATAAAAAAAGAAGGGAGAGAAGTATTACCAGGTCACTATAGTTTTTCTAACTTAACAAGTCAAGATGATTTCTCTTCTCGATTTTCTTCCCCTCCTCTAGTGCCTTCAAGTTCCATGTGGTAACCTTGTTCTTCTGACACTCATTCCTGTTCAGGGCTAAGAATTGGTTGGCGTTGATTCTGCTTATTAGACAGGCTTTTCATAATTTTTTCCTATTCCATGGTCAACCTTGCATTGTCCTCCAGTAGGTAGGCCATATCATTCTTTAATTCCTAAACTATTTCCAATATAGTAAGATTAGTGTTGTGCGCCTCTTATCCCAACTGTATTCATATTTCAGGATTATCAGGGAATGTCGCATGTCCTAAGCCAGCCATATTCTGGTGTGTAACACTATCCTTTCTTCTCATAACCTATTGTTACCTGTTCTTAACATGTTAGTGGGTTAACAATCATCGAGAATCATCAGGAAAATAAAACCTAATTGATCTTTTCTTAGTACATTTGCCAGAGGCCATAGTTTTGTAATCTGGGCTCTGATATCACATGTCATAAACCCAAAACATATACGACAATAGTAAAGTAAAAATAAAAAGAAATAAATCATTTAACAAGTCAAATTTTATTATTCGCATATCAACTTACCCTTGATCATGGTCTAATTACAATGTTTACTATGTCGAAAATCCGGTTATGTAGTCCAGATAATTCGGATATAAATTTGAGGTTCACTGTTCATTGGTTTCATTATTATGATGGGAGATCCGTCCTTACAATTTGCTGACGGTCTCGGTACTTGCGCGCTTAATTCTGTCAAGTCTCTACCCACACTTCAGCCAGCTATCTAGTTTATTGAATTCGGCATTTAATTAACTAGATCTATCATGTACGTGGTATGGGCAAGATCGTCCTCCGCAGTTGTGTATCTTGGGTTTCACAATGCATCGATAGTGTTCAATCCTACGATTGATCTTCTTTTGGTTGGTGATTCATTCTTGTTTGCTAGGTTTAGGCCTCATTTTTTTCTTCATTTCTTTCAAGCGCCCGAAGGTTTACCCTCCTCCTTACGCAGGCGATTTTTGCCTGCAGGTAACAAGATTCGACCTAGCTGAAGAGAGATCAGGAATAGGGTTATGGGTTTGTCCCTCAGTGCAATGTATAACTGGTTCAAGGAACCTGATCAGTAAGTTTCTTTGGACAAATTATTTTTTCAACAATCCATCTTTCTCTTTCCTATTTTCAACAGCATGTTGCTAACACTATTGCCAAACCCTTCGTTGTAGGAGAACCTATTGCAGGTTGGGTACTACGCTCTCCTCTTCAAGCCTTCGATGATCAGAAAGGTTCGGGTAAGGTCTATCCATTTCAAAGTGGAGAAATTACACAAATTTGGTTTTGGCTTCAAGCGCGAGCTCTCATGTGTTACTATGGTGTTTGCTTTGTTTTCCTAAAGCGTTTAAAATAATTTGATAACATGTATGTTATATTTCCTAAGTGTAATTATTCTCATGTTTAGACTAGGGTTTCTTCCAGATGCTGGACCTACTCCTAAGGTCGCACCGTCAAACTGCTTTAGGTCTAGTTTTTCATTGGAAAATTGTGTCGCTATGGACAATTTTATTTAAATTCAAGACCGTTCAGGTCTTTGTCTATGCCATAGACTATGTTCTCTCTTCAGTTATAAATCTTGGTTTTTAATTCGATGTGTGGATTTTGTCGGGTTCCTCCGAAAGTAATCCCAGACTATAAATATGTTGTGTGAATAATTAGTTGGCTTCCTCTGCGGATATTACTGGTTTCATTAATTATGTTATGTGAGTAATTTTACAGGTTATCATTAGGTTGTAAAATTTGGTCTTTGAAATATGAGATATATTTGTTGTTTATTCTTTGCAATATTTGTTGCTATTCTATCTCATTTACTATTCATTCTGAATGACAAGCTCCACTGTATAAATTTCTGGTGTCAGGGTTTTCCTTATTTACGTTATTTGTCTGTCAATGTCTTTGTTTAATGCTGGATTACTCTACTGTTTGATTTAAAGAGTTGGAACCCTAAGTAACCCGAACAGGGGTACTCGGTCGGATTTTTTGCCTACGGCCTCTCCGTTTAGGGTATGATTCTCTGCTATTTTGATTAAAAGACTAGAAGTTCTAGTAACCCGAACAGGGGTACTCTGTCAGAGTCTTTTCACTACGGCCATTGTTTTTAGGGTTATGGTGACCTTCTAGGTTTGACTCTGTTAATAACCTCTCTCTGTCATGCTAGACCAGTGTGACTCCATGAATTGTTCTCCTATGACCCTCGGCCATTATGGCTCATAACTAAATCATTGCTCCGAAAATTATGGGGTTGTCACTGCAAGGTTTCTCATTTCCTTGTTCTTGGGCTTATTTTACTAGCGAACCTTTCCCTAACTACAAAATTGGGTCAGGCCGACATGGTTCTAATCTTTTAGTTCCAATTGCCACTTAGGCATTATAAGAGCCTGTACCCTTCCCCTTCCTGATAGTGATTCTATTGTGAAATACTTTCCAATATTGTAAAGCTTGTGTAAATAGTTCTTCCACTACTATATATATAGATTACGATTAATTGGGTGTAAATTATCTCTTCTATAGTTATATAACAAGAAATATGATTATCTAGTCTGAACAGACATTAATATTTCCACTATTTAAGACATCTATTTTTCTACAAGCCTTAACAACTTGGCAGCTTTCCTTCTTTGCTTAATTAAAGACACATAATTATCACTGCGCTACAAGTTCATTCCAAGAGGGTGCCACTTACCAGAGTTAATACCAGAAGACAACTCCACGTTAGATGTCACCTTTGCGTTCCTGTTGCTTGTCAACCTCCCGTCCATGAGATCTGTCCTTCAGGACCAAATCTCCCCCCAAGCTACTTGCAAGACCCCTGCCTTCCACAAGTTTTATGCACACTATGCTCCTGCTATCTGGTCATCACCAGACTTAGCAGTTTTTCTTCCCCTTACCGTCTGACCTATTAGCACGGTTTTTCCTCCCCTACACTCCTTTTCTTCTAGAGCCTCACACAGTTAGGGGAGGTAGTTAGGGTTTTTAGGCAACTGCCCTTTTTCCAACTTCCCATCCTGAGAAGTTACAAAGTCCGCTTAATTCAAACCATTTCTCTATTTCATTAATTAACAGCATTGTTTAATTCAAACAATAACAACCATAATTATCTAGTTTGTTTCTTACTGTGGTAAAATAAATATTTACAGTATTTCTGGGGACATCACATCTTCCCCTCCTGAAATCAAACATCATGCCGATGTTTCCTGGTCGCGAATAGACCCAGAGAAGCTTCTTTAATGAGTTGTTCATCCTCCCAGGTAGCCTCATCTGAAACCAAAGTGCTGCCATTACACTTTAACCTGGGTGTTGGCTCATTTCCGCAACATTACTTCTCTTTGTTCGAGAATATTTAGTGACTCAACCGAGAATTCTCCTTCCGGCTTGACCTGAAACAAACATAATCCTAAGTTAGTTTTTCCTTAAATATCAAAATTAATAGGGCTACCTAATTTACCCTCTTTACCTGTATGTCTTGCCAACTGACTATGTGCTTAAGATCATAAATGTATCTTTTTAATACAGACACATGAAAGACATTGTGGACTCGGATATGGCTTGGTAGGGCGAGCTGGTATGCCACCGGCCCAACTCTCGCTAATATTTGAAATGGCCCAAAAACCTAGGGTGCCAATTTGCTGCACCCACTCCATTGTAGCATACTCTTTTTAGCCCGTATTCTCACATACACATGATCACCAACTTGATATTCTCTAAAACTCCTTTTCCTGTCGAAAAAATTCTTCTGTCGATCTTGGGCTACCTTTAAGTTAGTTCATACCTTCTTGACCATTTCCTCCATCTCTTTTAACATTTCGGGTCCCAGCAACAGCTTGTCTTCTGGTCCCCCCCAACTGGAGGGGGTGCGGCATTTCCGCCCATACAACACTTCAAACGGGCTCATTTGCAAAGAAGTGTGATAGCTCTTGTTGTATGCAAATTCAACCAAATGAAGGTAATCTTCCCATTTCGACAGTTGTTGCATTACGTATGACCTCAGCATGTCTTCTATTACTTGATTCACTCGTTCTGTTTACCCGTCTGTTTGAGGGTGATAAGCGGTACTAAAATTTTATTGAGTACCCAACCCCTCAAACAGAGCCCTCTAGAAGGCTGATGTAAATTTTACATTACGATCAGAATTTACGGTTTTTGGTAACCCATGCAGCCTGAAAATGTTTTGAATAAAGATATTGGCAATCTGCACCGCTCTAAAAGTGGATTGTACCGGTATAAAATGGGTTGATTTGCTTAATTTGTCTACCACCACCATGATATAGTCATTGTTTCTTTTAGATTTGGGTAATCCTATTATAAAATCCATGGAGATGGTTTCCCACTTCCATTCTAGAATGGGTAGGGGCTACAATAACCCTGCAGGGTGCTGATGTTCAGCGTTGACTTGTTGGCATTCCATACAACGTGCCAAATATTTTGCTACATCTTTCTTCATGCCAGGCCAATAGTACTCCTTCCTAAGTGCAGTAATCAATTTTTGGTACCCCGGATGTCCCGCGTAGGGACTCTTATGAAATTCATCTAAAATTAGACCTTTAATGTTACCTTGGTTGGGCACATATAGTCTTTTTTTATATTTCAGTAGGCCAGCAGCATCCATCGCATAACCTTGCTAATATTCATTGTTGGTTGGATTTTGAACTAGTTGTCCAATTTGCTGATATTTCAGATCCTGATCTGCTGCCTCTTTAATCATTTCTTGGAAGGTAGTCTGCCTTCGCTACAAGAAATTTCGTAGAGGCAATGTACCTTTCGACTTAAAGCATCTACTACCTGGTTCTCTTTCCCTTTCAGATGTTTAATCTTGAAATCAAAACCACTCAGAAAATGTACCCACCATGCCTACCTAGCATTTAAAGTAGGCTGATTAAAGTAACTAGTCAAGCTGTGGTGGTCTGTCATCAACAGAAACTTCCTGCCCATCAGATAGTGGCGCCACATCTTTAATGTGTGTATGACAGCTACCAACTCCAAGTCGTAAGCTGAATATTTCTAATCATGTTCCTTTAAATTTCTTGACTCATAGGCGATTACCTTACCTTCCTAAATAAGTACTCCTTCTACTCCTTCCTTACTCACATCTGTACACACCACATAGTCCTTACCTGGATCTGATATACTTAAAATAGGTGCAGTGGTGAGCGGATGCTTGAGTTGTTCAAAACATTTTTGGCACTCAACGATCCATTTAAAAATTTTCCCTTTTTTTTGCAGGGAGGTGATAGGATAGGCCACCCTAGAGAATCCTTCCACAAACCGTCTATAGTAGCCTACTAATCCCATAAAGGATCTTATATAAGCTACGTCCTTTGGTACTGGCCATTCCATTATGGTCTTAATATTCTTGAGATCCACCGCAATTCCATATTTAGTAATAATATGCCTTAAATACTGAATTTGTTCCTTAAAGAAATCATACTTGCTATATTTGGCGTATAGTTGATGTTCCCAAAGAGTTTTCAATACCAGTCTAAGGTGTTCCTTGTGTTCCTCAATATTCCGGGAGTATATCAGCATGTCATCAATAAAAATTAACACAAATTTGTCTAAATACTAATGAAATATGTTGTTCATTAAGCACATAAAGGTCGCGGGGGCATTAGTTAACCTAAAGGGTAATACTACGAACTTGTAGTGCCCATAGCGAGTCCTAAAGGCAGTCTTGGCTATATCTTCCTTTTTAATTCTGATCTGGTGGTATCCCAATTGCAAATCGATTTTTGAAAATACAGTAGCCCCTTTTACTTGGTCAAAAAGTTCATCAATGTGGGGCAAAGGGTACTTGTTCTTAATTGTCAACTTATTTAGTTGACGGTAGTCCATGCACATGCAAACGGTTCCATCCTTCTTTTTGATGAACAACACGGGAGCTGCCCAGGGTGACACGTTGGAGCGGATATAATTTTTATCTAATAACTCCTGTAATTGCATTTTCAGCTCTGTCAGTTCCAACATGCTCGTACGATAAGGAGCTAGGGACACCGGGACCACTCCTGGCACCAATTCTATAGTAAAATCTATGTCTCTCTTGGGTGGCAGTCCTGGTATCTCTTCAAGGAACACATCTACAAATCCTTGAATCACTAGAATACTTTCTAAGGTGGCAGTCTTGTCCTTTGAGTTGGCATAACCAACCTGAATAGCATACACCTGACATCCTTTCCTGATACACTTTGCCAGTTGCGAAGCGGTTATTGGCCGAATCTAAATTGGCCTTAGAATGCCCTGCATCACCTGCTACTCTCCCAATTCATTCTTCTAGCAGATTGTTTTTGTTTTACAATTTATAATGGACCAGTGTTTTTCCAGCCAGTCCATGCTTATCAACACATCATACGACCCAAGGGGAAGTATGTTTAAATCTGTCTTCAAAGGATGACCTACTATTACAAAAGGGCAATCATTGACCTTAGCTAACACAAGTATCTTTGCCCCTGTTTCTAGCTGTACTAGCCAAGAGTTTTTAAACTTGACAAACTGTAGTTTACACTATTCCACAACCTTTGGACTTACATAACTTAATGTAGCTCCGGGATCAATTAAAATAGATACAAGGTGATCAAAAATCTTACCTTCAAACTCCACCATTATCGGTTGGTATTCGGCCTGATGGTCTTCGAGAGCGACATTAATTTTCGGGATGCTCTGAGCCACGTCGCCTAATGTGGATGGCTCGTGGATCTGTGAAACCTGATCAGTTCCTTTCCGATGAGGACAATTTTTAATGTAATGTGGCCCTCCACATCCCCAACGTTGTATTGGGGGTCTTGTTGTCCCCTCGTTATCAACTTTACCAGATTGCTCACTGAATGTGGATTCAGCAGGTGGCCTAAATTTGCGCTGGTTTTTGTGCAAATTTCTATTGTTTTTCCTTTGGAAAACCCCTTGCTAACACTACCACAATTTCCTTTATTGCCCACAGAAATCTTGTTACCTTTCTTGTCAGTCCACCTCTTTCCTATAAGCTCTCCCTTCAGCTTACTTTGTTGATAGCATAACCTGGACTTATGTATAACCTCATCCATCGTTTTTAGGTTATGAAACTCAATTCTTTCTCTCATTGCCACATGTAAACTACTAATGAATCGATATACCTTAGCGTTTTCCTCTCGTATGTAAAGTACATATTGGAGTAAAGAGGTAAATCGGGTGATAAACTCATCCATTGTTTGCTGCCCAAGCCGCAGGTCGTGAAATTATTTGGCTTTCTCGTCATAAAATCGTTCATTCAAATATCTTTCCTTGAAATATTTTGGAACTTCTCCCAAGTTATGTTATGTTCGCTTACTCCTCGCACAATCTTGACCTCTTCCCACCACAAGGTGGCATTTCCTTGCAGTTGGAAGATGGCCAGTTGGACTTTTAGGTTGTGATCATATTCATATAATTGAAAATACTTGTTCATGTTAATAAGCCAAGCCGCGGCTGCCTCTTCCAACTATCCATCAAAGAGTGGCGATTTTATTTTTCGAAATTCCCCTTGTAATTCAATTCACTGCCTTTCTGAGGTGGGGTGCTCTGAAGCGTTATCCGATTTCCCTTCCCAATTTTCTTCCCCTCCTCCAATGCCTTCAAGTTCTATGTGGTAACCTTATTATTCTGACACTCATTCCTATTCAGGGCTGGGAATCAGTTGCCGCTAATTCTACTTATCAGACAGGGTTTTCATAATTTTATCCTGTTCCATGGTCAACCTTGCATTATCCTCCCACAAGCAGGCCATATCATTCTTTAATTCTTGAACTGTTTCCAATATAGTAAGATTCGTGTTGCGCGCCTCTTCTCCCAACTGTATCCATATTTCAGGATTATTCCTAGGGAATGTCACAGGTCCGGAGGTAGCCATATTCCTATGTGTAACATTGTCTGTTCTTCGCATAACTTGTTGTTGCTTGTTCTTAACATGTTAGTTGGTTAACAATCATCGAGAATCATCAGGAAAATAATCCCTAATGAATCTTTGCTTAATACATTTGCCAGAGGCCACAGTTTTGTAATCTGGGCTTTGATACCACATGTCATAACCCTAAAACATATACGACAATAGTAAAGTAAAAATAAAAAGAAATAAGACATTTAACAAGTCAAAACTTATTATTCACATATCAACTTACCCTTGATCATGATTACAATGTTTACTATGTCAAAAATCCGGTTATGTAGTCCAGATAATTCAAATATAAATGCGAGGTTCATTGTTCATTGGTTTCATTATTATGATGGGAGATCCGTCCTTACAATTTTCTGACGGTCTCGGTACTTGCGCGCTTAATTTTGTCAAATCTCTACCCACATTTCAGCCAGCTATCTGGTTTATTGAATTTGGCATTTAATTTACTGGCTCTGTCATGTACATGGCATGGGTAGGATCATCCTCCGTAGCTGTGTATCTTCGGTTTCACAATGCATCGACAGTGTTCAATCCAGCGTTTCAATCCTATGGTTGATCTTCTTTTTGTTGGTGATTCATTCTTGTTGCTAGGTTCAGGCCTCATTTGGTTCTTCAGTTCCTTTCGGCGCCTGACGGTTTACCCTCCTCCTTACGCAGGCGATTTTGGCCTACAGGTAACAAGATTCTATCTGACTGAAGAGATCTCAGGAACAGGGTTATGGGTTTGTCCCTCCGTGCAGTGTATAACTGGTTCAAGGAACCTGATCGATAAGTTGTTTTGGATAAATTATTTCTTCAACAATCCATCTTTCTCTTTCCTGTTTTCAACAGCATGCTGCTAACGCTGTTGCCAAACCCTTCGTTGTAGGAGAACCTATTGCAGGTTGGGTACTACGCTCTCCTCTTCAAGCCTTTGAAGATCAGAAAGTTTCAGGTAAGGCCTATCCATTTCGACAATAGAGAAATTACACAGATTTGGTTTTGGCTTCAAGCAACAACTCTCATGTGTTACTCTGGAGTTTGCTTCATTTTCCTGAAGCATTTAAAATAATTTGATAACCTGTATGTTATATTTTCTAAGTGTAATTATTCTCAAGTTTAGACTAGGGTTTCTTCTGGATGCTGAACCTACTCGTAAGGTCGCACTGGTGAACTGCTTCAGGTCTGGTTTTTCTTTGGAAACTTGTGTCGCTATGGGCAGTTTTATTTAAATTCGAGGTCGTTCATGTCTTTGTCTATGCCATAGACTTTGTTCTCTCTTCAGTTATAAATCTTGGTTTTTAATTCGATGTGTGGCTTTTGTCGGGTTCCTCCGAAAGTAATGCCAGACTATAAATATGTTGTGTGAATAATTAGTTGGCTTCCTCTACAGATATTACTAGTTTCATTAATTATGTTATGTAAGTAATTTTACAGGTTATCATTAGGTTGTAAAATTTGGTCTTTGAAATATGAGATGTATTTGTTGGTTATTCATTGCAATCTTTGTTGATATTCGATCTCATTTACTGTTCATTCTGAATGACAAGCTCCACTGTATAAATTTCTGGTTTCCGGGTTTTCCTTGTTTACATTATTTGTCTGTCATACGTCTTTATTTAATGCTGGATTACTCTACTATTTGATTTAAAGAGTTGGAACCCTAAGTAACCCGAACAGGGGTAGTCGGTCAGAGTTTTTACCTACGGCCTCTCTATTTAGGGTATTATTCTTTGCTATTTTGATTAAAAGACTAGAAGTTCTAGCAACCCAAACAGGGGTACTCTGTCAGAGTCTTTTCACTACGGCCATTCTATTTAGGGTTATGGTGACCTTCTGGGTTTGAGTCTGTTAATAACCTCTCCCTGCCGTGCTAGACCAGTGTGACTCCATGAATTGTTCTCCTATGACCCTCGGCCATTATGGCTCATAAATAAATCGTTGCTCCGAAAATTCTAGGGGTGTCGCTGCAAGGTTTCTCATTTCCTTGTTCTTGGGCTCATTTTACTAGCGAGCCTTTCCCTAACTACAGAACTAGGTCATGCTGACATGGTTCTAATCTTTTAGTTCCAATTGCCACTCAAGCATTATAAAAGCCCATACCCTTCCCCTTCCTGACAATGATGCTACTGTGAAATAATTTCCAATATTGTAAAGCTTGTGTAAATAGTTCTTCCACTACTATATAGATAGATTACGATTAACTAGGTGTAAATTATCTCTTTTTTAGTTATATAACAAGAAATACGATTATCTAGTCTGAATAGACATTAATATTTCCACTATTTAAGACATCTAATTTTCTACAAGCCTTAACAACTCAACAGCTTTCCTTCTTTACTTAATTAAAGACACATAATTATCACTGCGCTACAAGTTCATTCCAAGAGGGTGCCACTTACCGGAGTTAATACCAGAAGAGAACTCCAGGTGAGATGTCACCTTTGCGTTCATGTTGCTTGTCAACCTCCCGTCCGTGAGATCTGTCCTTCAGGACCAAATCTTCCCCCAAGCTACTTGCAAGACCCCTACCTTCCACAAGTTTTCTACACACTGTGCTCCTGCGATCTAGTCATCACCAGACTTAGCAGTTTTTCTTCCCCTTACCGTTTGACCTATCAACACAGTTTTTCCTCCCCTACACTCCTTTTCTTCTGAAGCCTCCTCTACACTCCTTTTCTTCTAAAGCCTCACAGTTAGGGGAGGTAGTTAGGGTTTTTAGACAACTTCCCTTTTTCCAACTTCCCATCCTCTAAGTTACAAAGTCTACTTAATTCAAACCATTTCTCTATTTCATTAATTAACAACATTGTTTAATTCAAACAATAACAACCATAATTATCCAATTTGTTTCTTACCGTGGTAAAATAAATATTTACAGTATCTCTGGGGACATCACATGAGCCTAGAGGCTCATTCTATAGAGCAGTATATCAAAGTTGAAATTTTGCTCATGTGGGCCAAAAAAAAATTATGTAATTATACAAAATATTTAAATAATATCTATTCTTAAAAAAAATTGCAAGTGAATAAATTAATTTGAAAGTGAATAAATTGGATTCCCTCTCTCATGTTAAATAGTTTTTAAAATAGATTTATATTGGTATATTTGCATTGATAAACAGATATGCCAGCTTCATTTCTTAAATTGGTTGCAGCGTTCAGAATATTTTTTAAATAAAATGGAAATTTTGCTTTTTGTTATTTAAACTGGCTTTTTCAATATATCTATAAATTCAGCACGCTGAAAAATTCTTAATACACTTTAATTGTACAAAATTACTCATCAAAATTGTGATTTCAATAAATTCTTACCAAATTTAAAAAATAAAAAATAAAAATAAAAAAATAAATCTAACTATTCACATATAAATTACCTTGATTAATATTTCCATTTTTAAACCATGAAATAACACAGTAAATATTACTGTAACGGATATTTATATACAACTTAATCATTAATAAATCAATAACACAATACATGTTAATTGCCCTGACCAATATTTAAGTTTTGAGGCTATGGAATATCACAGTAAATATTAATTAACCTGGCCGATATTTCCGTTTTGAGGCTGCGGATGCCATGTCAGACATCACTCAGAGTAAGCTGTGGAGACCTAGGGTTGACTGTCTGCATACATATCCATATATATATATATATATATTTATTTATTTATTTTAAATGGTTTTATAGGTAATGACCATATTAACACCTAACTTTGCTTTTTCATATCCGTGAAGACTAACTGTTCTGTGTCTATTTTTTAACTTTTTTATATTATATAAAAATAATAATTAAAGGCCGAAGTCTAACCGCTCTGTCTTTTTAGCTTTTTTATATTATATAAAATTAAATTGAAGGCCGAAGTCTAATCGTTCTCTGTCGTTTTTGTTCAGAATTTGGTGAAGCAATTCCTTTGCGGGGTGCAACTTTTGATGTATTATAATTTTGGTGATGTAACTTCTCTTTCTTTCTTTTTCTTTTTTTATGGAATGGACGGTGTAACTTTTAATAAATTATTATTTTGCTTATGTAATATTTGTTTTTTTAATTTTTGTTTTTTTAATGGGATGGATGGTGGAATTTTTGATAAAATATATTAAGCGTAGTTTATTTTTTATTTTTTTAATTATTTTGGTTTAAAATTGATTAAAGATTTAATTAAAATATTATTTAAATTGAAGTTTATATAATTTAAATATTTAATAAATTTAAAAATATTAATCTATTATATTTTTAAATAAATCAAAATTAAATATTAAGTATTTAATCTATATTTAACTAAGATAAACTTATTCATTAATTATTATAATCAAATATGAATGAGGAGATATGACAATTTTGATTTGTTTTTTCTTTTGATTTTTTACTTCATCTTAATTTTATAAAGGAAAAAAGCATAAAACAATAGCAATTCATTTTGAGATCACAAAAAAATATTAGTAATAAATGAAAATTCTAATATGTAGTTGTTTTTTAAGGAATTATCCATGCATTGATACAATATCACTAGTTTATGGTCCTAGTGATAGTTACACATCCCTGAATCATTGATCATTAAGTGAGAGCAAGTTTAAAAATAATAATAATAATAAATTAAAAGTGGATATCATATTACAAATTCATTGAGAACTGTGGTGATTTCTCATAACTCTTATCAATAGATGTTTGATGTTCGAGTAGCTAAATTAACACCTCATAACTCTTACCTATGGATATTGGATGTTCCAATCCGGAAATTAACAAAGATAATTTGGAGGTAGAAACAACACTAATAGCAAAGATGCCAGAGGAAAAAGGGCATCAAGCATTGGAAGGCTATATCTCACAAAGAATGATAAGTGAGCAGATTATAACTCTTACCTATGGATATTGGATGTTCCAATCCGGAAATTAACAAAGATAATTTGGAGGTAGAAACAACACTAATAGCAAAGATGCCAGAGGAAAAAGGGCATCAAGCATTGGAAGGCTATATCTCACAAAGAATGATAAGTGAGCAGATTCACTTGCAAAAGTAATTGATTCGGTTCACATGGAAGCAAAGTTGGTTCCCCTCTTCTTACCCATGCACTCACCATCAATATGCACAAGAGATGAGTTAAGCATGAAAGCTATTAGCATGGGCTTCCTCTATCTAGTCTTTCTATCATAGCTCTAATCTAATAAATCATTCATTCCTAAAGGCACTCAAGCTTGAAGTGGTGAGGCTATGTTTACAATTTTGAAGTGGTGAAGTTATTAGCAAGTTGTAGCTGACCAAGAGAAACAACCATTGGACAATGCAAAATTATGTTATTTAACAAATATATATTATAAACTATAGCTTTCACTTAAATATTTTATGTGGCCAACAATGTCAGTCTTAATTTTAACATTTCCTAAATAAGTAAAAAAATATTAATCAAATTTGATGAATAATACAATCTTATTACTGAAGAAGCTTTACTGCAAGAGCAGAAGGAAGAATTTAAGGTATTGTTGTTTCTTTAGCTGGTGCTTTATTATGATGCATATATCTATTTTAGTATTTTGTGATTAAAAAGTGCAATTTGTCTATTGGACTTCATTGTTAGAAATTCATCCAACAGAGGGTAGATTAATCAAAGAAGAAACAACGTGACATATGTGAATTGTAAAATATGAATTTCTATATTGACACAGGGGTATGTGAATTGTAAAATATGAATTTTTATATTGACACAGGAATTTATTATTTACTTGTATGAATTTTTATATGGATACAGGAATTTATTATTTACTTGTATAATGACTAGTGACTTTAATGTTTTTTGTGTGTTTAGGATGGCTCTTTATCAAATACACCATTTTTCTTCTAAATAATTTCAAAGTCGACATCATTGTTTTTCTAAATGATTTCAGTCAATGAATCAAAATGTGTTGCATCTATTTGTAGAGCGATTAACAACATTGCTATATTACTCAATTTTTCAATATTTAATAAGAACATGCGCTTCTACTAATTTTATTGTATTCAAACCCATGATATCACAAATATTTCCAATGCCAAGGTATTATTGTATTTATCTATTTATTAATTATTATTGGCTTTATATTTGTGTGTATGTTAGTGTTATTAGTTTTTAATTATTTTAGGATATTTAAAATATTTATTTCTTTACATTTGCTATTTTATGTATGTTTTATTTATTTTTTTAATAAATAAATAAATAAATTTAAAGATTAATTTAAAAAAAAAACACCAACATTCAAAATTTAAAATAATAAAATATTTGATTTTCATATTTGTGTATAAACAAAAAAACAAACAACATTCAAATCTTTAAATAATAAAACTATTTGATTCTCCAACTTCCAAAATATGCTGATATTTATTTGTGTATCAACCCGCAAATCATCATTTATTTATATGTGTATTAACCTGCAAATCATTTAATTTATATAAATACATGTCCATTAGTCTTCAAAAGCATTTCTAACAGAGTGTCCGGCCACAAGAGTGACGACGGGCAATGGTGTCTGTCCATGTCGTTAACAGCACATTAATCCACGCCCGTGCACGTGTGGATTTGGAGGGTTAGAGGGCAGGAAGTGTGCAGATCTGAATTGATGTTCTCAGACGAATTTGATGCCGCTTCTATGAGGCGGTCTTCTACGTTCCTCTTTGGCCTGGCCTTCGCTTTTAAACATTGTCGAACGAAGATTGTGATAGGGAGGATCAGCGACATTGGTATTACAGAGAGATGTTATTATGGTTTTTTGAAGTGTTAAAAAAGTTAGTTGATTAATAGGATAGTTTTATTTTAAATATAGATTTAATATGAGTTTGAAAAATCTGATTTTTTTTACAAGTAAATTAAATTATTTTTATCAGTGGAGATTATTTCAAATGTTTTATATAATTATAAATTTTTAAATTTTTTATTTTTTAAAATTTATTTTGGTAGATATAAACAAAATTTCAACCTTGTTGTTTTGAGAATTTTTAAAAGTTTTTTTGGTGGGTTTTTCCAGTTTAATTTCTCTAAAATTGCATAAGAATTTATTGAAATTACAAGTTTGATGGGTAACCCTGCACTCTCCAAGTGCCCTAGGGTTTTTTAAAGTGTTGAATCCATATATATATATATAGTGAAAAAACCAGTTTAAATAACACAAATCAAGATTTTACCTTAAAACTAGAAAGTCCAAATCATTGAAGACAACTCCAATTTCAACTTTGATGACGGACGAACACCTTACACATCATACTTGTTAAGAAATTTACAGCATAACATAAATAATTACTGAGAATTACTAAGAGAAACGAATATAAAAATAACTAGCAACAACCATAAACACACATGTTTATGTGGGAAAACCCCAAATCTGGGGAAAAACCTGACCATAATGAAATTTCATTATCCTGGCCAATCCGGCCAAGTGAGCCTTCACCACTCACCTCCAGGATGTTGCATTACAATGAAGTCCTTCCAGCGTTTTATAGGCTCCATTACATATAATACCACGGGCAAAATACCATGGGTGCACAATACCATGTGCTTCAAAACCATCACTGTTTAACCTCCTTTGACTCTATTCCGAGTCAAGTTTACCTAACAATTCCCCCCTTAAACTTGACTTGGGGTTCCTTGAGTAACTCCAGCCAATCTTGCTAAGTGAAACAATCCTGCTCACTCTAGCTCTTACCCCCCTCAGAGTTTTTAGCCGCGTATTGTTAACCGGGCATCCCCCCATCACCTAGCTCTAACCGAGACTTTACCGGTGATTATCCAGGGGTACACATGCCTTACCAAGTCTTACAGTAGTATGCCCATTTACATGCAATAATTTTGACTTCATTAATTAATTTGTTTTTATTGATGCTGCTATTTTGACCCATCTTCTCTCAATTGCGGGCATCCTTGTTTTGTTTATTTGCTGCCTTCTTGCCAAGGTTAACTGCCTTTAAATTTTGAGATGAATCCTTGAAACCCTCGCCTAGGGTGACTTCACCAGGAAGCCTTGATCTGGATTTGGAGCGTGATAACATGCGATGCTTCTTGTTTGGTTGATCTATATCCATGGCATCAGCATTCTCTTCCATGCCACTTGACCTTTCTCGCTTACGACCTCGCCGAGACACAGATCTCCTCCAAGCTCTCTCTCTCTCTATTGCTGCCGAAGGATCCCACAACAACAACTACTACTCCTCCTCCTCATCCTCTACCTCTGATCTCTTCACCTGCAATAACTCTTTCATGGCCGCTACAGATTGCAGCTTCCTCCCCTTCATCTATCTGTCTTTGTAGAACCTTGTTTTGGTTGCATTTAGATTAGATTTGCGAACAAACTATGCATCAATACTTTCGATGTCTACCAGGCTAAATAACCTTTGGCAACAAAAGCCTTTTTCTGAAGCCAATACACAACCTTTGGCTCTGATACCAATTGTTAAGAAATTTATAGCATAACATAAATAATTACTGAGAATTACCATAAACACATAAACACACATGTTTATCTATGAAAACCCCAAATCTCGGGAAAAACCCGACCATAATGAAATTTCATTATCCTGGCCAAAGCCCTGGCCAATCCGGCCAAGTGAGCCTTCACCGCTCACCTCCATGCATTACAATGAAGTCCTTCTAGCCTTTTATAGGCTCCATTACATATAATACCACGAGCAGAATACCATGGGTGCACAATACCATGTGCCCCAAAACCATCACTATTTAACCTTTTTTTACTCTATTCCGAATCAAGTCTACCTAAAATTGCACAAGAATTTATTGAAATCACAAGGTTGATGGGTAACCCCTGCACTCTCCAAGTGCCTTAGGGTTTTTCAAGGTGTTGAATCCATATATATATATATAGTGAAAAAACCAGTTTAAATAACACAAATCAAGATTTTACCTTAAAACTAGAAAGTCCAAATCATTGAAGACAACTCCAATTTCAACTTTGATGACGGACGAACACCTTACACATCATACTCCCTGTAGAATGAGAACTCCCTTTGGCTCCATTAAAAGAGTAGAAATTTTTGAGCTTTAAAAACCATTATTCATTTTAAAATTAAAAAATTATCAAATTTAGTACAAATGTTAACAAAAGATACAATAGTGTTTACTTTAAATCTATTCGCCCAATACCAAAATAAAATAAACAATCCATAACATTAAAATATTTATTAATTTAATATAAAATAATTTATAAATTTAATAATAATAAATAAAAAGAAACTAATAATTAATTAATTTCATATTCTATATTAATAAAATATATATTAATTATATTGACTATGTTAATTTCCATTAAAATCAATGTGGTTTATTGGATTTTAAAAAATGAATTATTAATTAACATTAATTAATATTTTATTTCTGTGATAAAAAAGAAGGGAGAGAAGTATTACTAAGTGACTGTAGTTTTGTTGGATTAACAAGTCAAGATGGTTCGTAGTGTGGTATATGTTTTGAAAAGGGGGATGGATTTAATATGTTATTTCTGTGATAAAAAAGAAGGAAGAGAAGTATTACGAGTTTAAGAGTTCACTCGAGAATTTCGCTGATTTAACAAGTCAAGATGGTTGGTAGTGTGGTAGATGTTTTGAAAAGGGGGATAAATGTGAGTAAAGGCCAGGTAATCCAAGAGAAATTAATTCCATCTTCCACTCAAGGTGTTTTGGGAATAAACCAAAACAGGGTTTCACTTCCAAGCTCATAAGAATTAGTTCTTATTTTTGTAATGTTCATTTTCTTCTTAGCATTGATCAAGACATAATTATAGTTAGCATGAGCGGGGTTGATCATCTCTTTATAATGGATTAGCTTCATTTTCCCCTCTAACTCTTTATCCCTCCACCACTTATTCTTAAATTTAGAAATAATAGTATTTTTAATACAACACCTTGTTCTTAAATTTAGAAATTATAGTGTTTTTAATACTTGAGTATTTGTCAAACACAAACTCAGGAAGAACAAGTAGGCATTTTATATTTAAAGAATATTTTTAAGGATAATCCAAGTAATAAGTGGTATTTATGTGGCTGCCTTATAAACAAATGCGGGATGGTTATCTTCGATGCCCCGGAATCGATATAAAATTATTAAGATTTATTAAGATTAAACAATGTATTGAGAAGAAGCAAGTGGAGGAAACAACAAATTTTATTATCTTTTTAAGATGTAGGTTACTATGGGCCAATCTCCCGCCATTATGATATATTCCTGGTGATTGTTTTGAGATTTTAAAATGGTTTTTTATTATTAAAATTTTATAAAAGAGTGAAATAATTATTTAATGTTATTATAATAAAAGAATATATTTAATAATTGGTAAGTGCGATATATCATATTTGTGACTCGGTAAAAGTGGAAATGTTTTTAGTTAAATATGTCAATCGAATACGAAAATAAAAATAAACCATATTACAAACTACATTATTTATTTTGGCGAAGCGGATCCTTTCTTTCCATGTCTCGAATTCCATGCGCTCTTACTTGCTCTGTTTTCCATGTGCTCGCTCTTGCTCTGTTTTCAAATTCCATCTGCTGTTTTCAAATTTCCCGAGCTCTTATGATAATTGTACGGTTCAACCATCATTGCATTATCCAATCCACAATTTACATATTTCAAAGACAAAATATCCGTAATGGCGTACCATGTAGTCCACGGTAGCCTGGTATCTACTATATTTCAAGCGAGATTCCTGCATCTTGGAGGTTTATCTACGTTGCTGGGAAAGGTAAGGATATGAACCTCCTTTCAGTATTTGATCCTGTTGGATGCCCTGCCGAGCCCCTGTCTGATTTTTTGGGTATGAATTCATAGGGTTAATGATCTTTTCGTGAGCAGGTGGGCGACAACATTGAGGGCCTTCTCCATCCAGAAGAGCACAGCGGACTATATGCCACCATAGATATTGGTGTTGCTAGAATTGCAAGAACCAGAATTCTGCCTCATGAACCTGCGAACGTAATCTGGAACGAGACTTTTCACATACACTGCGCATATACATCGCCTTCTCTGGTGATCAGCATTGAGAAAGAATTGGGAGTCTCTGTAGAAAAGGCGGGAAGAACCGAAATCCCAATCTTAGAAATCCTTAGTGGCAAAGTCATCGAGGGATGGTTTGATTTGTATACTGAAGATTTCTCTGAGAAAGTGAAAAAGGCTCAGATCCATGTCCGCCTCCAGTTCACACGCGTCTCAGACGATCAATATTGGGGTACCGGGATTCGAAATCGGGACTTTCCTGGAGTTCAGCATGTGTATTTCCAGCAGAGGAATGGATGCAGAGTTGATTTGTATCAAAACTCGCACTTATCAGAGCAATACAGTCCCACGATCGAATTGGGACATGGGGAAGAAAGAGCCTTATACAGGCCTCCCAGACTGTGGGAGGAACTGTACCAGTACATTGATGGAGCAGAGCACTTTATATACATTGCTGGATGGTCTGTAAATACCAAGATTAGGCTTGTGAGGGACGAAGAAAGAATGATCCCTGGTGCAGAAGGCGTGATGTTGGGTGAGCTTTTAAAGAAGAAAGCGGACCAGGGAGTTAGAGTCTTGATCCTCATCTGGGAGGATAGGACGGCCGTGGAAATTCTCAGAAACCAGGGACTCATGAAGACCCACTGCTACGAAACTTTCGAATATTTCAAAGGGACCAACGTCTACTGCTTTCTGTGCCCCAGACATGCTGAGCGTTGGTTAAGTGCAGTCCAGAGTATGGAGTTTGCAGTGGAGTTTACCCACCACCAGAAGACTGTGAGCTTGGATGCCCAAATCCAAGGCTCTGAGAATCGCCAGGTCGTGAGCTTCGTGGGAGGAATTGATCTGAGCGATGGAAGGTATGACAATGAGATACATCCCCTGTTTAAATCTCTGAATACTCTGTACCGGGATGATTTTCATCAGAACAATTACAAGGACGCGGATCTTCGCCATGGAGGTCCCAGAGAGCCATGGCACGATGCCCATTCTAAGATTCAGGGCCCGGCTGCCTACGATGTCATCACCAATTTCTCTCAGCGGTGGATGAAGCAGGCCGATCCGAACCTTCTCCTAGATCTCGGGGATTTATCATCTTTCCAGTCGCCCGGTGAACATTTCGAAGGCCCGGAGGCCTGGAATGTTCAAATCTTCAGGTCTATAGACGATTCTTCCGTGGTCGGATTCCCTGCAAATCCCTCCAAAGCGTCCGAGCTGGGGCTGGTGACCATGAAAGACCAGATTCTAGACAAGAGCATCCAGTGCGCCTATATCGAAGCCATCCGCCGAGCAAGGGACTTCATTTACATAGAAAACCAGTATTTCTTCGGCAGCTGTGCTTCATGGGACCGCGACCAGGATTCCGGATGCCTGCATCTCATTCCGATTGAAATTGCGCTGAAAGTCGTAAGCAAGATCAGGGCCCGGGAGCGATTTGCGGTGTATGTAGTGACGCCGATGTGGCCGGAGGGGATACCCGAGGGCGGTACTGTGCAGGCCATCCTGCACTGGTTCAGGAACACTGTGCGCATGATGTATAAGATGATCGGAGAGGCGCTCAGGGAAGAGGGCCTGGACCAGGAGTTCCACCCGACTGATTATTTGAATTTCTTCTGCCTGGGGAACAGGGAGGTGAAGCTACCGGGCGAGTATGAAACTCCTCAAAGGCCGGAAGAGGGGAGCGATTACTGGAATGCCCAGATACACAGGAGAACCATGATCTATGTCCATGCCAAGTTCATGATAGGTACGGATACTCAGCTCTAGAATTTCAAATTTTTCTGGCCTCTTTCTCCGAACTCCGAAATTTGATGATGCTCATGTCAAATGACCATATGTTCTTTTGTGTAATGCAGTGGATGACGAATACATTATCATAGGATCGGCCAATCTAAACCAGCGATCCATGGACGGAGCCAGGGACACCGAAATATCCCAAGGATGTTACCAGCCACAGCACATCAACGAGCAGGGGCGCCGAGCTCGAGGGCAAATATTCGGATATCGAATGTCTCTGTGGTACGAGCATTTCGTGCAAAAGAATGGAGGCCTGCGGCGTGAATATCTTCATCCAGAGAGTGTTGAATGCGTGAGAATAGTACGCAGGATCTGCGAGAAAACTTGGGAGGCTTTTGTTGCAGAAGAGACTGTGGAGGATCTGCCGGGCCATCTTATGCCATTCCCTCTTCGGGTTCTGAGGGACGGATCATTGGATGAGGAGGATATCTTGTTTCCTGGTACAAACGCTTCTGTGAAGGGTAACAAGTCGGACGTCCTTCCTCCCATTCTCACAACCTGATACCCTGGCCGATGGAAACCAATATTTAATGTGATATTAATTCTTTGGCCATGGTTACATATATTTGAGTTTTTTTTGCTTGAAAAGTTATTTGATTATTTTTGCTTTTGAATGTTATGGAAATTTCAGTTATATTTTGAAAAAATCAAGTAGAGATTTTGTAAATCTAAGTTATGGTTAAATTTCTAAATTTTAGGTGTACAGAGGTTTTTGATAACCCTGAATTTATTTCCAACATCAAAAACATGATTCAAAAACTGTCACTCCAATAAAAATTGAATTTTCAAAATTTTAAGTGTCCAAAAACTTTGGATGATTGTTGAATTCATTTCCAACCTCAAAAACATGATTCAAACACTGTCTCTGCCATAAAAATTGAATTTTTTTATCAATTCACTTTAGTAAACAATACCATTATTAAATAAAAATTATGATGTATAATTTACATTTAAACCAATACATTATCCCACCATAAACATATATATTCTGCACACTAATAAGTCAGTAATACAATTAAAAATTTCCTTTTAACACTGGATGACACTGATATACACCCTACCCATTAATGAGTGAATAAAACAGTGAATCCAGATTTCCCGTTTTGAAGTGATGGATGCCATGTCAGACATCACTCAGAGTAAGCTGTGGATACGTGGGCGGTGGACACATGTCAGACCTAGGGTTGACTGTCTTGCATATGAATGTACCCTTACCCTTAACTAGGCATATATTTATTTATTCAAAATGGTTTTAGAGGTGATTACGATTAGACGGTTAACTTTGCTTTTTTATATTTAAAAAAAGCAGTTGTTTATAATAAGATTTTTTGAAAGTTTTTTTTGGTAGGTTTTTCTGGTTAAAATTGGGCAGCAATTTATTGGAATCACAAGTTTGATAACTAGTTTCTGCACAATCAAAGCGTCTAAGGGTTTTTCAGGGCACTGAATCCAAATATACAGTTAAAAAATCATTTTAACTGCAACAAATCAAGATTTAACGTCAATTTTTTTCACCAAATTCCGTCACAAAAATATCCCAAAAATCACATTATAAACAACTCCTAAAAAAACCATGAAAACTAACTGTTCTATGTCTTTCCGACATTTTTATGTTAAATAAAAATAATAATTGAAGGCCGAATTCTAATCGCTGTGTGTCTTTTTAGATTTTTTATATTATATAAAAATTAATTGAAGGCGAAGTCTAATCGTTCTCTGTCGTTTTTGTTCAGAATTTGGTGAACCAATTCCTTTGCGGTGATGCAACTTTTTGATGTGTTATAATTTTGGTGACGTAATTTTTGTGTGTGTTTTTTTAATGAAATGGCGGTGTAACTTTTAATAAATCATTATTTTGGTGATGTAAGTTTTAGTTTTTTTTAATGGAATGGACGGTGAGATATAGCCAGTTTTGGAAGGCTATATCTCACAAGAAATGATAAGTGAGCATATTGGGTTGCAAAAATAATTAACTCAATTCACATGGAAGCAAAGCTGGTTCCCTTCTTCCCACCCATGCACCAACAGCAATATGCACAAGAGATGAGTTAAGCATGAAATTATTAGCATGATAGTTTTTCTATCATAGCTTTAAACTAATGAACCATTCACTCCTAAAGGCACTCAAGCTTGAAGTTTGAAGTGGTGTGGCTATGTTTTCAATCTTGAAGTGGTGATGCTATTAGCAAAGTTGTAGTTGGACTAGGAGCAACAACCATTGGACAATGCAGAATTAGTTATTTAACAAATATAGATTATAAACTATGACTTTTACTTAAATATTTTATGTTTCTGAGCAATGTCAAACTTAATTGCAGCGTTATTTAAGTAGCCGAAAATATTGAACAAATTTGTGTTTTCAACTTAAGGTATTGATGAATAATACAAATCATGTTTGAGAAAAAGACCAAATAAAACTTCAAATTTAAAACATAAAATAATTGTATATAAAAAAAAAAACAAAACAAAATTTAATTTTTACATACCAAACTAATTTTTGAAGAAATAAATTATAAAATTCAAAATTAAATTAATTAAAAATAAATAAAATATACTTAAAAAACCAAAATAAATTTTAATTACATCTCCAACCATTTATATTATCTTTAACCCAAATAACTTCATTATCCAACGAATTGAAAACATGTCAACTTCTTTAACCCAAATGACTTCATTATATCCAAAGAATTCAACTAAGCATGTTAACTATATTTAACCCAAATGACTTCATTATATCCAACGAATTCAACTAAGCATGTCAATGGCATGTAACTATTATATTATTATTTCTTTAAAGATATCCTAGATTGAATTAGTTAAAAGAAAATATATTAAAAAACCAAAATAAATTTTAAATATATCACCAAATAGTTTTATATAGTCTTTAAGCAAAATGACTTCAGCGAATTTAACTAAGCATACCAATGACATGTAACTATTATATTGTTGTTAAAGATTTCCAAAATAAAACTATATAGTTTTTGTGATCAGTGTAACCTTTAGATTAAAAAAAAGCTTTAATTTATACATACCAAACTAATTTTCAAAAAATAAATTACAAATTCAAAATTAAATTAATTAAAAATAAATAAAATATATTAAAAAAACCAAAATAAACTTTAAATACTTCTCCCAACAATTTATATTGTCTTTAACCCCAATGACATTCAACTAAGCATGTTAATGACGTGTAACTATCATATTATTGCTTCTTTAAAGATATCCAAATAACTTCATTATACAACGAATTCAACTAAGCATGTCAACTATCTTTAACGCAAATGACTTCATTATATCGCTAATTCAAGTAAGCATGTCAATGACATGTAACTATTATATTATTATTTCTTTAAAGATATCCTAGATTAAATTAACTATTATATTATTATTTCTTTAAAGATATCCTAGATTGAATTAGTTAAAAGAAAACGAAGAAAACATATTAAAAAACCAAAATAAAAATTCAATATATCACCAAATAGTTTTATATTTTCTTTAACCTAAATAAACTCATTAAAAAAGGGAATTCAACTAAGTATACCAACAACATATAACTAATATATTGTTAGGGAATTTAACTAAGTATACCAACAATATATAACTAATATATTGTTGTTGAAGATTTCTAGAATAGAACTGTATGGTTTTTGTGATGAGTCTATTGTTTAGGATGGTAACTTCATCAGTCATTAGGGATCAAAGAGTTTAGTGAGGTAACAAGTTGAAAACCTGTTTATATGAAAATTAATAAAGAATGTATTCGTTAAATTAACAGTCAAAAAATATAATTAATAAGATAATATGGAAAAAATAAGCACATTATCTGACCAAATCTAAGAATTAAATAATAAAAAATATTTAAAAGTTAACGATGAAAACAAGTTTAACCTTACATAATTAATAAAATTGTGACAAGATATAAAAAGGATCGGTGGATAAATTATGAATTAATTTTAGTAAGAGTTGAAAGTAGAAATTAATGAAGTGAATAGTTGAGATTTAAAATTAATAGTTAAAATGATTAAATAAGTTTTTATCAAATTTCAAATAATAAATTTTTAAACAGAATTAATAATTAAATAATGAAAATAAAAATAATAAAAGTGGTTGACATAATTTAATTAAAAAAATTTCAAATAAAATTTTAATTATGGAGAAAATTATAAGGATTCAAAAATGAGAAAAGATGAAAGAAAGATATAATTAAAATAAGGCTCGTTTAACATAAAGAGGTTAAAAGATTAAAAATATTATAATTAATTAAACAATTAAAGATAAAAAAATTAAAATAAATTGAAATTATAAATTTAAAATTTAAAAAAAAAAATAAGATAATAAATTAAGAAATGTTTAAGATGGTTAAATTTTCAATTAGGAATAAAAGATTTAACATTAATTTTAATGGTTTTAATTAAAACAATAAGAAGGTATAGGAGGGGATGGGGCCCAGAGGGGGAGGTAACTAAGGGAGAGTCCGCAATTAATGGGTGAGATGGTAGATGACAAGTTTCCAGTATTGGCTAAGCTTGTAACCATCTTTCCTATTGAAATTATGAGGGTTTTTCTCAACTTTGAGAGCTTCACATATAATACGAGAGTTATAGAATGGAACAGAGGCTAGGATTTTGGATAGATCGAAACAAATTAGGTGTTAGATTTATAAGAGTTTTTAGAGATCGCGAACTTTGAGAGATGGTTATGGTTGGTGTCAGCTATATGTTCCTTGAGGCAGCCTTTGAAAGGGTGATTAGTTTGGCCAATATAAGGTTTACCGCAAGAACAGGGAACTTGATAAACCCTCGATGTTAGCATGGGATCAAATGTGTCTTTGGGAGATCAGAGCAATTGTTTGAGGGTTCTATCTGGTTTAAATACCATAACTATGTTTTTCCAAGCCAAGATCTTAGCAATAAGATCAATGGTTCCTTTGACGTAAGGGAGGGTAACTTGGCCACAAGAGGGAGAGGGATTAGAATTAGAGGATCTAGGGTGAGTGACATAATGAAAAGATTTAGAGATTTGAGCAGAGGAAGAGCCATTAGCTTTGAAAGCCTTGACCAAATGGGATTTTTTGGCTGAAAGAAAATTAGGAGCATATAATTTTAGAGCTCTGGAGATGATGGTTTTGAGAGCACCTTACTTTTGGGATGGATGGTGATGAGAAAGGGTGTGGAGATAACGCTCAGTATGACTCTTTTTCTATAGACTTTATGGGAGAGCGAGCCATTGGGGAGGCAAGTAATGAGGACATATAAGAATGGAAGGGAATTATTAGATTCAATTTCCATATTGAACTGGATATAAGGGGAGATGTTGTTAAGGTGCGAATGAAAGATGTCATGCGCAAGTCGATCATGTTGCCAAATGACAAAGGTGTTATCAACAAACCAAAACTAACATTTGGGTTTGAGATGCCAAGAATTAAGAGCTTTGGTTTCAAAGTGTTCCATGAAGATGTTTGCAACTACTGAAGAAAGGGGGGAGCCCATAGTTGTACCCTTTGTCTACTCATAGATGGTACCTTTGAAAGAGAAGAAAGTAGAGTTTAGGAAAATTTGGATCAGGTTCAAGGTTTCAAGATCTACTAACTGGGAGATTAGGTTAAGAGCTTGGGGGATCAGGATTTTGGTGAAAAGGGAAACAATGTCAAAACTAACCAACAAGTCATTCTCATCAATCAATATGCTTTTATTATTTTTAATGAAATCAGCAAAAGCCTTGATGTAAGAGGAAGTGGAGCCCACAAATTGCTAAATATTTGTGGTCAAATATCCACTCAATGGATGGGTGGGAGCTCCAATGGCACTAACAATGGGACGAAGGGGAACATATTCCTTATGAATTTTAGGTTGTCCATAAATTTTAGGCGTTTGGGGAATTCCCCACACCCCCAAAAGCTTATGTGAAAGGAAACAAGTCAGACATCCTTCCATTCTCACAACCTAATCCTCTCATCGATACTTCCCTGTTTTGAGGGTGTGGATGTCATGTCATACGTTACTCAGAGTGAGTTGTGGCTACATTGGCAGAGACCTAGGGTTGACTCTCTTGCATATGAATGTACCCTTACCATGAACTATGTATATATTTGTTATTCAAAATGTTTCCAGAGGCGATGACCATTATACATATAACATTTCCTTTTTTTATTAAAAAAAAAAAAATTAAAGGTGAAGTCCAACCATTCTCTATCTTTTCTAGTTCAGAATTTGGTGATGCAATTCCATTCTATCAAGATTTATTGATGCACCTTTGATACATTATTATTTTGGTGATGTAATGTTTTGGTTTTTTCATTTGATGATGTATTTTTAATAAATTATTATTTTTAATTATAAATTTAAGAATTTTTTAAAGGTTAGATTTATTTATATATTTAAAAATATTATATAAATAATAAAAAGAAATTAATTTGATGAAAAAATATATTTTTAAGAAAATCCAAAACATAATTTAATAATTAAATTTGTGTGTGTGTATATATAATATAATATTATTATATATATATATATATATATATATATATAATATATAATTCACAAAATTTATATTATTTAATTTCAAAAAAACCTAACATAATATAAACAGATGAATTCTTATTCATTTAAAAATATATTTAAATAAAATATTAATGTCAAACTTTTAAAACTGATACAACACTCACAATTCTAAATCAAACATTCTAATTACTAGCAATTGCCTCTATAGGTGTAAAGATACACAGAAGGAATAGAAGATTTGTGAAGGTCATCTTGAAAAACTAAATCACTAGATATAAAAACTCTTATTTCTAATAGAATAAATATTACACAAAGATCATTTGATTTTTTTATAGAAAACACTA
This sequence comes from Pinus taeda, assembly GCA_000404065.3. NCBI lineage: Eukaryota > Viridiplantae > Streptophyta > Pinopsida > Pinales > Pinaceae > Pinus > Pinus taeda. Next base: position 17,061 of record APFE031701614.1, on the reverse strand, counting down.
TTATGAATATCAACCTTCTACTTCAGTGGTTGCTTACTTGTTGATGGAAATTTGTTTTTGCAACATTTCATTATTCTAGTAGTAAGATGATTGAAGGTAAATAGTTAATTGAACACAAAATTTATATAGTTCCTTATTTTATTATTTGAGTATTGAGGAAATTGTTGATTTATTATGTTTTCATGGTGGGAAGAGAAAAATGTGAAGACAAATGGATCAATTTTCACATCATTGCTTTGATCAATCAGGTCAATACAACTCATTTGATTATTCCAGTAGTAAGATGATTGAAGGTAAATAGTTAATTGACCACATAATTTATACAATTCCTTATTGTATTCTTTGAGTATTGAGGAAATTGTTGATTTATTATGTTTTCATGGTGGGCAGAGAAAAATGTGAAGACAAATGGATCATTTTTCACATCATTTCTTTGATCAATCAGGTCAATACAACTCAGAGGACAACTTTCGAGAGCTAGACAAAAAATTGACCAGATAAAGAGTTCCTAGGGGAGGTTGGAGCCACTCTTGAGTTTCCAAATGATGATTATAGATCTCACATGCTTTCCCATGTCTAATGCTTCTCTTCTCGAAAAAATGTTTGTTGCAGTAGAAGCATAGTCGCCCTTGATATGAAGGTCCTAAAGGATATTTTGAAGGATTTTGATTATAGTAATTCCAGGGATGTCTACAGAGTTTTGGTTTAGTATCCTGGAATCCAAGGGGAGGTCTGGGATTACTTTTAATTCATCGGGAATGCACATGCCAATGGTGTTCAGGTTTTCATGATTGCATATGTTCGCTTCGATGATATCGAAGTCTTCAAGGGAGTTCAGAGAATATATGGCTTTTGGATCTACTAAGAGGTTTGGGGTTTTTATGGGTTTTGGAGGGGCTCATGACGCTTTTCTGGAAACTTCACAAGAGTATAAGAGCATCATGCTCAGGAGGATTATAAGAATGAGTGTGGATTCAAATGATAAGACAACTCTTCAGATTTGGTGTGTGAGACTGCTTCCCAACTACCTTCTTGGGGCATTCTTGGAAAGCTCTATGCTGACCAGGTTAAAAGGGATTCAACCACCCCCCTAAGAGATTGGATGATATAATTATTTGGCTTCCTCAAACACTCTTCTAGCAAGCTTCTTCTCTTCTTCCAAGTCACTTTGTAATAACCCTGTATAGAGCTAACATGAGAAACATCGTTCCTCCTGTTTTGTTAAGACATCTTTCGATATCCTAAAATAGAGGCTTGTAACCAAAATATGCAACAATTGTCAAAAATTCCACTTTGACATCCCAATTGTTGCTCATGCTAAATCCAAATCATCCATCTATAGTTGATATCTACATTCAAATAATACAATCTGTTAGGTGTGCACATAACAATCAAGGTTTGGTTTTCTAGAGCTTTGGTTCTCTTATATCTCAAAGCAGAGAAAAAGCATTATGTTAGTACTAAACTTTATTTCAAACATTGAAAACAATACGAACATGCTAAGACCCAAAAACAAAATAAAAAATTTAGTGCACATACGTGATTTCCTTTTAAGTAGCAAAGTTGTTTCCAATAAATGTAAATGCAAGAATCCTTTGATATTGTGCTTCAATTATGATAGTTATAATTGAGTTGTACTTGGAACGAGCTAGATATATAAAAGTATCCAAACAAAAAAACATTTCAATATAATGTATTCGTATCTCACTTTGTTTAACACAACTATTTAAAATCAAAAGTAGGTGTCGAATGTCAGTGATAGGATCCTTGGGTAGTATACTCTAGTTATAATATTTGTTGTTACATGGAAGAACAAGGTAGGTGCATCAATAGGCCAGTCACATTGGAGTATCCAAACAAAACTAACATTTTAGAAATGCATATTCATATTCCACCTTATTGAGCACGACCATTTCCAATCAAGAAATGGGAACAAACAAGTGTGGGAATGCTTCAATGGGGCCATGGATACAATAATTTATTTTAGTTTTTGGATATCAAGGTGTAGGTAACTAAACGAAAGAATAAAAAAAGAATTGGTGGTCTTGAATCTTAACTTTTATTGAGAAAAATTAGGCACAAAATGTTAAGAAAACATAAATGATCATTACTTTTCCCTTTTATCCTTTTAGTAAAAGTATTTTCAATGGAAAAAAAGTTGATCATAATAGGGCAAGTGTAAATAATTTGAAAAGGTTACACAATTATGATGGCTTAAGTTTCTTTGGGAAGACTCTTCAAGTAAAGTTACCACTCTTCATCCTGCCACTTTCTCACTTCCTCATTAGAGGGAATTTGTCTGGAAATGAAGTCTCATGATGCAGACAAGGCCTTGTAGTGGATGGTGAAAATGGGCTCCATGGCATCTAGAGGAATTCTAGTCCCATCTACTCAAACATCGAAATCAATTTTAGTCTGTATGTCGGGAATATTCTTCTTCAGAAAGGCCAAGAATGTATCAGTATCAATGGATTGGAACTTTAAACATCAGATAAACTTCTTTAGAAACTCATTAAACTCAAGGCACCCAACTTGCACTCAGAAATGTATAGGTATCAATAGATTGAGTTTGGGTTGTTGCATTAATAAATCTGAGCTTCAGACCCACTCAACATTGACATTAATAATGTGTTACCCATAGGAGGTTGAGAATGGAATCGAAATGAGAAACATACAGGTACATAAAACAAAAATAAATAGAGAAGAGAATGAGTAAGACCTGACGCCATATATGCCAATTGAAAACCATTTTCATAAGGGACGGGAGAGTAAACATCCTTGGGATCAACCCCTTCATAGTTTGTTCTCAATTTGGTAAAATTCCATATTATCTTTAGATCTACACATCTCATCTTTCCAATTTTAGCAACCTAAGCCAATGTTCAAAGTAGCATACTCCACGTCTTGTACAAATTCCACAATTCTTTGATATGCATATGCCGTAAAACCCTACAAAAAAATACTTCCCAAAGCTTAAAATCATAAACCCTCAAAACTCAAATCTTCAACAACGTGTTTTATATAGCATATGGTAAGATATAGTTAGGTGTATATGTAATAATATCTCATCTAGCCAAAAGTCATTATTTGTGGCATTGGTGATGAGATTTCCAGTGCAACTATGTGCAAGCTCATGCACCACAACCTACTCAATACTCAAATCCCCTGCAATGCAATGAAAGTGGAGGTTAAGAAAACCAACTTGACATTCTCCAATCCTCCAAATGGGAGACTCGGGGGTAATATAAGGAGATCAAATCTCTCTCATTCATATTCTCCAAATAGCTTTCCCCCCTGCTTCATTATCTCCTCTATGTTTGTGAACTCATGTCCTGCAACTTTTGGAACATGTCAAGGTTTAGAATAGATCCTAGTCCTTAGACAAACCTCCTTAGAATAATATTACCCTCCAAAAATGCAAATATATATGGAGGTATTTGTTGTTGCATTGAAAGATGCTCAACAACTCTTTCCTGCATCACCCACTTCTCACTAGGGCATGCTCCCTCTACTTCTCCTATGGAAGGAGCCATCCGTCCCTTATGGGTAGAACTTGACATTATAGAGCTCATATATTCAGGAATGTTTAGCATATTTGAGTATCGAATCCTCACTCTGGGAGTGTCTTAACAGGGGAATATAGAACGGGCATGGATAGACTAACATTGGGTTTAGACATACGAGAATTTTTTCCCTGCAGTATGTGTTATATTCAACCATTGAATAGTTGAAGTTGATTGATGGGATTTGAATGTTATGATAAAAGAGATTTAAGTTTTAGATTTCAGGCATCTGTGGTTCATTTCTTTTAAGTTGAATCTCAGAGTATCCACAGTAATATTCATACTTGTCAACGTTTCAAATCCCAACAGGGATCCATTATCAGGAAAATTGTTGAATGATGGATCCCTGTTGGGATTTGAAACGTTGACAAGTATGACTATTACTATGGATACTCCTAGATTCAACTTAAAAGAGATTTGAGTTGTAAGAGAAAATCTAAAAAAATTTCCCTTGTTGGGATCTAGATTTTCCAAAATGAAAAATATGGAAGCAGAAGACAAAAAGGATTTAGTGGTGTCATGGTAAGCTCCATGTATTTCAAGGGATCTAGTATCAACATATATATCCCCAGAATAAGGACATTCAAGAATTACAATCCAAACCCATCAATCCTTTTGCTATTAAAATCAAAATATAATGAAAGATTGACATGTTATATTATAGGATGCACAAAATCTGTGAAGGAACGAGGATAAATTGGAGCCATATTATAATCATATGCCTAATCAAATGTTTCTCTCTAAAACACCTAAGTCTAGCTATGGATCTGAAATTGTGGTGGATGTGGTGGATGTGGTGGATGTGGTGAAAGTGGTGGTCGTATCTTCCCACTCCTATGCCTCGGCCTTGGCCTCCCATTCTTGCACGTGGATACGCTCCTCCTGCAAAATGCTAAACCTCACTAGCACCACTACTATCGTCATCAGGGAAGATTTTAAGAACCACCCTAAATTTATATGTATAATAAATGGACGAATCCCCATGATACATAGGAAAAATGGGAGGCCATTTTATCAATAATATAATATGTATATATAATTTTTTTGGCGAATCTCTCACCATATTATATTATCTTGTAAAGTCATGGCGAATCTTTCACTGAATTATAAAATCTTGTAAGATCTTGGAAAATC
>APFE031701614.1:0-12329 GCA_000404065.3 Pinus taeda | reverse complement strand
TCATGGCGAATCTTTCACTGAATTATAAAATCTTGTAAGATCTTGGAAAATCTTTCACTGAATAATAAAACATTGTGAAGTCTTGGCGAATGTTTTGATAAAGTATGAAACCATATATGATAATAGGAAAACATATTCTTTAAGCTGTAATATACTAATGTACATGTTTGGAAAAAATAAACATAATTCTCTCTTCATACAAACAATGTTAAAAGTTCTAGTGGTTGTGTTTGTCAAGGTTCTTGTTGTACACTCTTTCATATCCTTCTATTAGTTTTGATAATATTCCACAACAAAGTTCTTGTAGGTGTTGATCTTGACCACAGTTATGTTAAGGTAGGAGAGATTAATCTTTTCTCTACCACTTTTGTCAAGCTATCAAACTTCTTTCTTATTCCATATACTCCAACTCCGAGATAAAAAAAACCCACATCAAGTTTGTTTACCCCAACACGCAAACAAGTAGCAATCCCCAACTATATAATATAAGAAAGTAGTAGATATCCCAAAGGCCTGAAGGGGATCTAATGGAAAGAAGAGACCATTGTTAGAAGCCTTCAAATCAATATATAAATATATAAATGTAGATTTATTATTATTTTAATTGGAAATCTTCAATTAACTAATAAAATTTAATTACGTCTCTCCCAATCTAAATTGCTTATTAGCATAATTCACGACCTTCATACGTCTTGCATTTTTTAACGACGTTGTAACATGTGGATTCATTTCCTTTTTGGTGCACAATATCTGCCTTTTAGGACAATATGGTGCAGTGGCGCAACCCCTACAGATCATTACGACAAACTAAGAATAACAGAGTAGATGAAAGGTTGTACAAACCAGCATATTTTTCAAACAACTAATCCAACATCAGTACCTTAACTTTTTCATGAAAAAATAGTGGGAAATCTAGGCAGCGACTATCTCTCTTCTGCAAGGGTGATGCGGAAAGAGTGATAAGATTTCATTGTTTTGAATTTTTTTTTTTTGTTAAATCAAAAAATCCAATATTAATGGAGATATTGCTATTCTTTACTAAATTTTGTGAAGTGACTAAATGTAGCTTTAACCATTCACCTTAAGATTTTTTTTACAGTATAGCTTCCTAAGTCTATTTAATATCTTCATTATCATAAAAACCAATCTATATTCATCTTAACTCCACATCTACCACTCTTAGAGGGATGAAATCTATTTATCACTCTCAGCGCTTGCCAGACCCGAAATTAAGATGGATCTACGCTAATAGAATTTCCCCTTTAAATAGTCTATGCTCATATGAATACCATGGTATTACCGTGGGTCAATACCATGGGTTATCATAAACCTGGAGCTTAAAAACTACTATTAGTAATTTATAAAAATTAATAATTGATTTTTATTTCATTTTTTATTTTAACCAAGTTAAAATGTTTAAGTGACATTAAATTACAAGATCCATTTTTACTCTTGATCTACCAAGCCCTGAGAGGGATCAAATATTTTTTCACTCTATGTTAGTTTGCATATCAGGATATTTGATCCAGAGTAAAGGTGGATCTATACTAGTTTAATTCCCCCCTTTAAATAGGCTACATTCCATGTGAATACCATGGGTCAATACCATGTGCCATCTTTATTTTTATTAATACTAATATTAGGGTTAATAATGTTTTCTTGCATGGTATTAATAATAATTTGGCCCATGGTATTTGGCCCATAGGCTTCACCTAAATATAACACATTTTTTGAGTGTTCGTAAATATAAAGTGGCTTATGGAGTAAATATAAAAAATGTTTTATTTATTTACCATACCTCTCGTTTATTTATATTTTTATTAATTTACCATACCTGTTTTATAAATATGGTATTTGGCCCATACGATTCAATTAAATAAAACCTCTTTTTTTAGCCTTCTTAAATAGAAAGAGAGTTATGGACTAAATATAGAAATAGGTTTTATTTATTTACCATACCTATAGTTTATTTATATTTTTATTTATTTACCATACCTTTGAAGTATAAAAAGAGATTTTATTTATTTACCATACCCCCACTTTATTTATATTTTTATTTATTTACACGCTTGCGTGTTCATAAATATAAGGTGACATATGGAGTAAATATAAAAAATGTTTTATTTATTTACCTCACTTCTCGTTTATTTATATTTTTATTAATTTACCATACCTCTTTTATAAATATGGTATTTGGCCCATAGGATTCACTTAAATAAAACTTCGTTTTTGAGCCTTCTTAAATAGAAAGAAGATTATGGACTAAATATAAAAATAGGTTTTATTTATTTACCATACCTCTAGTTTATTTGTATTTTTATTTATTTACCATACTTTTGGAGTAAGTATAAAAAGAGTTTTTGTTTATTTATCATACCTCCACTGTATTTATATTTGTATTTATAACTATCATAAATACATTTTCTTGAAAATGAGGGTGAATGGAAGATTGTAACTCCTAATTTCAAGGGCTAAATTTACTTTTTTACCCTCTCCCTTAAAATAAGGTGGGCTAACCTCCATACCTAATTTTTTTATAAAATAAATTTGAGGTGATTTGTAACAATGTACTATGATACAAACACCCAATAAAAATATAAAACCCCTTAATTTAGCCCAAGGGTGAAAATTCGCCCCTAAAATTTTCCATGGTATCCATGTAGCTTCTGCAGATGATTCATTTTCCTTATTTGGCCACAAATTTCTTCTACCATATTTGGTACGTGAAAGAGAAATATCCCTCCTTGATGATAAAGTGTCTTTATCTTTGCTAGATATATGTCAAAAAATAGAATCAGGGACATTTTTGAAAACATGCATAGGATCTAATAAATGAGATATTAATAGACCCTTCCAATAAGGGAGATAATAAAATATGGATTTCCTTTTCATTCCTTTTGGTATTTAACCCATAACTTGTTCTGGTTCCTCAATTGAATTATCATGACAAAAAAAATGGTTCCAAGCTTTTGATTCAACATCTCCATACATTTTAAGCCAATCAACAGGACCCATAACCTTGGGAGGAGATTTATTTTCAATTTTTCCATCAAATTTATTCTTTAGGCGGTTTTTGAACTTATGGTCAGGTGGTAGAAAAACCATGTTGTTTGCATAAATAACTTTGTGTAGATCTTTAGAATATCGCCCCTCAAATTGTTTTGCACATCTTGGACATGCAAAAATCTCTTTTGCTTGTAGCCCTATAATCAATAACTAGGTTACATAAGAAAACAATAATAATGTAATACTTATATACAACTTGAATTGAAAATAAATTATGATGTACTACGAATATGAAAATTATTTGATCTCTTACCAAAACAAACACCAAGTCCTGGGAAATCATGAATTTTCTAACATAGTATGCCATAAAACATGAAGAACCTATTTGATGGAGGACGTGATATGCCATACCTTCTTATGCCTTTCCAATACAATTGCATCTCATCAATAAAAGGTGCAATGTAAACATCCATTTTTTTCACTTGATGTTTTCCTGGAACGATGAGAGTTAGTATAAGGTGTTCCTTTCTAACACTCATCCATGGGGGAATATTGTATACTATCAGTCCAACTAGCCAAACACTATAATCTGAGCTTAGGAAAGAGAAAGGGCATACTCCATCCATTGCAATTCCTAACCTAATATTGCGAGGTTCATCTTTGAATTTTCTTGGCCATTTTTCCTCTATATGTTTCATTGCTTTCGATTCCACAGGAATTCACATGAATTCATCTTTACTCCTGTTCTTTGCATGCCAATCCATCAATTGTGAAAGAGATTTATAAAGAAACATTCGTTGTAGTCTAGGAATAATTGGCATGTATCATAAAACCTTATTTGGAACTGTAGAACCTTGTACGTCTGTATTGTATCTTTTCTCTTTACAAACTGGGCAGTTTTCATTGTCTTTATATTCATCTCTATATAAGATGCAATCATTTTTACGTGCATGAATTTTCTTATATTCAATCCCCAACTTGACTAACAATTGACGCGCTTCTCTACAAGTTGATGGAAACACATTATCTTTAGGGCATATTTTATCCTTTAGAGCCCTGTACGTTTTTTTTTCAAACCATGTGTTAGAAATGTCATTTATAACGTTGTTTATATACCATAATGTAAAATCCACCTAAAATTAAAATAAATGAAGTTAGTACTTATATTCTAATTGAGGACACAAATAGGCAGTGAAAAACTAGAAAATAATTCAAATTACTTTAGTAAGGTAGTGAAGCTCTTGCTTGACCAACCAAATAATGACTTGATTTCCAATAATATTAATGTGCATGAAAGCTTGTATGTTCTACTTGCATCCGATTTGAACACCACTATCTTTGTTGCTTGCTTAATTGATTCATTGATGTTGATATCATCATAATTATGTTGGTGGTAATTTCCCTCTATATCAACATCATCATTATTATGCATAGGATCATCACCCTCATCATTGTTTCCATCCCCAAAGAAACTTGTGAGAATTTCATTCAATCCTTCGTCATGCATTACATTTCCATCAACATCTCTACTCTAAGAAGTGGATGGCATGTCATCAGTGTATGCTAATTTCATCAATTCCTCAAATTTTTCACGTGGTAGTGCTCTCTTCAATGCTTCTCTTCTTCTCCTCGTATGGTTTAAAGGATGAATTAGATCATCTCGTTGAATTCTTAATGGTCTAGTTGGATCTTGATCATCAGTAGGTGTATAATCAACATCATTTACCTATAATTAAATGCAAACATGGATCCATTTCAAAGATATATGCACTAAATTACTCAACAAAACAATATTATACATATATACAATAAATTAAAAATATTATTTTTGAACACATAGTTTTAAAAACAAGCCACATCAATTTCATATTCTTAAATTTTCTACCTTAGGAACATCCAAAAACAACAATTGTCTCAAAGTATTCATCCATGCATGTAGTGTCATCATGACCAACCTCTTGTTCATTGTGTTGATTTTCTATTGCATTTACAAACTCCATTGTCATATCCTCTTCCACCCATTTCTTTTTGTGTGATTTAATTGTACGGTGTAGGCCACATCCACATGCAGGTATTTGTATTAGTCTATCAAAATGATTAAACTCCTCATTTGTTCTAATTCCATTGCCAACCTAAAATAATTGATACATGCATTATTTTTTCCAAGGTTAGAGATTAGACTATATAATGTACTTATATTGTCCATTAATTTCTAGCTAAACTTATTTATAACACCCACAAAGTATAACAATTGTATCAAAGTATTCCTTCCATGTATTATCATCATGACTAACCTCTTGTTCATTTCCACCAATTTCTATTGTATTTGCAGACTCAATTGTCATATCTTCTTCCACCCACTTTCTCATGCGATGTGCTTTAACAATATGGGGTCCACCCTTGTGTACATATTTTGGTTGTTTTACAGTAAAATGTTCAACTTTGTATTTGTTGCAAACACATTTTCCACCTAAAATAATCAACAACATGCATTATTTTTTTTCAAGTTTGAATAATAAACTATATAAATTACTAGGTTTAGGAAAACAAGGATCGGAAACTAAATTTCATTTTATTATATTTCATAAATTAATGTAATATTTAAGTACCTGATTCCCTAAATCATGTTGTGTGTCTTCATTGGAAATAAATTCATTTGTTTCCATGGCATCTCCTAGCACCTGCAATACATAACAATGATAGCAATTTTGATTAAAGTCATCTATGGAATTGTTATAGGCTTATTTCTTATTCCATTATTTTAACCATTATAATCTTCATGTTAGCTATTTACATTTTCAGTTATGAAATTCTCCACCATTGTTGTGACATTCTTATGATAATGATTGAACCTGAGTTGAAGACTTAACTTTTCATGCATATCTACACTTCTGATTATTAGGGTCATATCTATTGAATTTTGGATACTAGTTTTTAACATGGATATCAAGTTGTTTATCTAGTTTGAATGTACATTAGGAACATAGTGGTACTAGATTCTCATGAAATTGTTTGAATCCTATGGAGATTTTGATATTTACCAAACATTAGATGTTGCACATATTATAATACCATGTCATACATGTGAATCATATTTAATATATGTTAGATTATCTAAATTACACCTTTGCATTAATATTAATACACAAATGATAATTTTTTTCTTATTAGAAGAAAAACACTATGGCATTTCCCACCTAAGTCAATAATGACTAAAATAATTATTGCATAGATCAATAAATCCTAAAATGATGCCTAAGTGATCTAGTCCTCCCAAAGAGATAGGAGTAAAGTATAAATGATACAACTATGGGCACTACAATGTAAACAACACATGTTCAAACCTTTATAGGGGTAGAGCCTCTATGCACACTGTGCATGAGGGAAGGTTTTTGATATCTTATAGTTGGTTTCCCTTCATCACCAAAGTGGATTAGGTTATGAGTGGATTGGAAAAGCAACCCTTATTTGTTCCTTTCAACTTTTGGGAATCTCAAGTTCAATTAGTGCTAGTAGATGGTTTCAAAGATGTTTGCTAGGGTTTTTCAACAAAGTCGCTAGATCCCAATGCAACATAGATACTTCAGATTTGTTGAAAAGTAAAACCCCCACATAGCATTGAATAGATCATTAATGACTACCTAGAGAACTTAGACCAAATTGATCGTGGAAGTAAAAACTACAACCAAATTAATTGTGAAAGTAAAAACTACAATTGAAAAAAAAAACATACACTTGGTAATATACTAGAATTCATCCTCGCCCAATCCAAAGTTGATGAATAATATGTTAAATCTTTAATGAAACTCATGAAAGATAATAAGCATGTTTATCGATATAGGAGTGCACGAACTTGCTTAATGTGCAGTTGTTAATTGGAGATGATGAATATCCAAAGTTGATGAGTAATATGTTAAATATTTTATGAAACTCATGAAAGATAATAAGAATGTTTATCAATATAGGAGTGCATGAACTTTCTTAATGTGTAGTTGTTAATTGGAGATGATGAATATGTATATATATATATATATATATATATATATATATATATATATATATATATATATAATATATATATATATATATATATATATATATATATATATATTATATATATATATATATATATATATATATATATATATATATATATATATATATATATATATATATATTTATTTATGTATTTACGAGGGATTATTGTAATTTCAAGAAATAAATATACATGGCCAATAAATAGGTTTTTCTTTTTTTTGCTTGCCCTAACTACGTTGGAACCTATGGCCCTCACTCCCATGTTCAATGCGCTAACCATAGATCATTCACTCAGGAAAAAAGGTGGAACCTATGGCCCTCACTCCCATCTTCAATGCGTTGATCATAGATCATTTGCTCTGGAAAACCCCAATTTCGAATAGGAAAAAAGGCGGAAGGAGGGGAATTGGGAGGATAACTAGAAAAAGACATGGTGGAAATGAAAAAGGGCCAGTGCTGGAACCTATGGCTCTCGCTCCCATCTTCAATACGCTAACCATAGATCATTCGCTCTGGGAAAACCCCAATTTGGAATATGAAAAAGGGTGGAATGAGGGAACTTGGGAGGATAACCAGAAACAGAAAAAGACGTTGTGGGAACAGAAAAGGGCCAACAATACCAGATCATCGGTAGATTGAAGCTATCGGTGGTAGGAGAGAAGGAAAGTGCACGGGTCGGGAGGCAGCGGGACAAATCTGCATGAATTAGAGGTTAGTTGATCCATCTAAAATTACCCTCACCAACTTTGACATTGTCCATGCTATTTATACACATTATGTGAACAACTAATGGAATCCCCTAAACTTTCTATGCGTAGAGTTATTTTTCAGTATTGTTAATGAATCGACTATTATAAGCCCTAACTTTTTATTGCTAGGTTAGCATTATTTTTTCCTAGGGAAGAGGAATTACAACGATTCTATTTGCTAGCCACTTCTAGAAGAAGAAATTTGTGATTATCTGAGATAGTTATTGTATCTCTTAACATTGGAAAATACCTTGGGACCTTTTGCCTCCCATTAGACATAGTTGTTGGTTGGCTCTTTAGGGTTCTTAACTAAACTGGGGGTGGAGGATCATACTCTGGAACCCCTCAACATCTAATGATCGAAGGCCTGGAGTGGAATCCTACTCTGTTTTCTCTTGTTGGATAATCAGTTCTGGTGTTATCTAGATTCCCAACATAGGGTGGAGGTACTAAAGCTGAAATTTTCTGGGTGGAGAAATTCTCTGGAAACCTTGAAAGGTGAAGAAAATCTCTGGAACCATTGAATCAGAAGAGGGTGGAGATTTTTTTATCTCTGGAATCCCTTCAATATCTTATGTGTCAAGGAAGATTTCCTTTAGAATCCTGGTATAAGCATACATATATAGGCAAGGTGGGGGTGGACATGGCCTCTAGAATGCCTGGTCAGGTCCTAAGCGAGGGGGTGATAGCTACTCTGATCACATATTGTCAATGATTGAGAGGATAACTAGGGACCTTATGCCAATGCCAATTTGGATTACTCAGAGTTAGAAACCTAAAAACAGAGTTAATTATGGCAGTATTGCATGTAAGTCCTGTATGGTCTAAAGGATTCTAAAACTGTACATTTCTACATTAGTTACCAGTTGTTCATTTGCATGATGGATAACAAAAAATCATGGTATGGACGTGTTGGGGTATTTACCTAGCAGTAGCTTCATTTACTTAGAGCTCCCCTACATGTAATTTAATAACATGTATTTTCTTAAGTGACTGGAATTGTATGTACACAGTAAAAATAAAAGAGAATTATGTTGAATTAGCTAGAGTGATTTCATAGCAAGAAAGATCGCATGGCAGCATGCCATTCCTACTATAAAGTTATCCACCAATATTGTGTAACTAGAACTGCTACTAAAAATTGCATACAATTCTTGTGTTTACAAATTTCATCATTATAATGTATTGCTATTATTGTCTATGTCCTAGCACATGTTGTTCCACTTTGACATTCTAAAAAGATAATATGAGTTGTTTTATTACCAAATACTACTACAAACTTATGGAGTGACACGTAATATGTTGTATTGAATAACCATGATTTGGGCACAGAGATAAGTGTTCCAGTGCATATTAACCCTAGGTAGGACAAGAGTTTACTAATAGATGGGCATGACGTCACAAATGTTGTTACTAAAGTGTTGTCATTACCTTTGAAATATCTCAATATAGTGTTTGATGTGACATGAACTAAAATGTGCAACCATGTTCCATTATTAGGCAAGATGCAATCATACAATGGTGTGCATTGTTGTTATGAAACTTTGTTCAACCAATTATATAAGTTGGAATCCATTATAAGCGCTTTTGTAGCATGCACTAGTAATCCTATAATATACTTAGTCGATGAAGAGTCAAACATTGTATCATTCTACTACACCATTTACTTAGACTAACAACTTGATAAGGTATTTGGAAGGTGACAAAGTCTCATGGCCCTGTTAATGCCTTTTCTTTCATGTTTATTTCATGTTGATAACCTCATGATGGGATACCATTTCAATGATATGTTTATAAATGAATTGTCGATTCTATTCTACAGTGTTTTAATGTCAGGCCTAAGTTTGCAATGTCCTTACAATTTGGACATTTTCCTTAGCCATTTTTGAACTGAGGAGTTAAGTTTGAAAACTAGTTACTTACACTATCCTGGCTAGTTTGGACTGACTAGTTGAAACCTGATTCAATTACAGCTAATTTCCCTTTCTTTCCTAATGTTAAAATTGGCAACTAGGGCCAAACTCCATGTGGGTCACCTTATTTACGACGGCTAATATTTTTCTTGGATTCCTCTCTTCGATAGGTGTAGGATTGATCTAAAGATCATCTGATTCTGACATGTATTTATGGAGATATGAATTTATTTGTATTATTGATAATTTTTCAAGGTCGGCCAGTAAGAAAATTACCCCTAGCTCAACCTCAGTGTTGCCTGCAAATAGAGGAGACCTCAAGTCATTTGAGGAACACATCACTCATTATCTCTCTCTCCACTTGTTTGGGTTTGTCCTCTCACAAGGAGGATGTGGTGGAAAGAAAGGTCACAAAGGTGCCCTAGCCACAGTCATCTAAGGAAGAGCCCTAGCCGCGGTTAAAGAAGAGAGCCCTAGCCACAGATCTAGCTGCAATATTGAAGGAGAAGAGGCGATGCCCTAGCCACAGTCTAAGAAGACTCTTATACACAGCAAACAAATCCCTCCATCCACAGTCAAGTGGAGTCCTATCTATTGTCAAGAGGAGCTCCAATATGCAACCCTAATCCGTTGTCAAAAGGACCTAAGCATTGTCAAAAGGAAGGCCCTAAACTGCAGTCAAGAAGAGCCCTAATCCAAAACAAAGAGAGGCCTATTCCGCAGTAATGAGGAGGCCTAATCCGTAGTAAGGAGGAGGCCTAATCCACAACAAAGAGAGGCCTGATTTGTAACAAAGAAAAAGCCTTAACATGCCTAAAAAGGATAGTGTATAAATTCAGTTTACTATAGGTGACAACATGGTGATAGAAGCCATCTAAGACATGCCTTAAGGACTATGTGCAAGGTTTGTTAGCCACAGTCATAAAGTGAAGGAATGCATTAAAGAGATCTACCATATAGATTAGTGTATGTATACAGTTGGATGCTTGAAAGTGATGACAGCAAAGTCAAGTTCTTGTAGGATAAAATATTGATGCGTTGATGGTGTTTGGACACTAGTTGATGAAGTATCATAGGCCTAACTTGTTGTTGGGTTAGCACCAAGTCATAGCCAGTTGCAAAGGCTGTTCTAAGGGTTTCCAACCCATAATTGGAAAACTTGGTATTGGTGGAGTCTCTCCTTGGTACACCGCAGCCTTAAAAGGCCTACTTTATTGACTGTGTGGAGAATTAGGACTGAAGGTTGATGTCCTATCTCATGAAGTAGTGACATCTAGTGCAACAAGAAGACATCAGAGTTCTATGAGATGTATTGGGTCAAGGTTTGACCATGTTTGGCTCAGTTTAATGAACATCCTGTTGGTGCCATATGAATGATCTTCAGAGGAAGATTCTGTCTTGTTTGACCAACATTGACTTCTCTGGTCAAGACTTTACTATTGCTGTCATAAAATATTAGTTTTGTATATTTGTACTATCTTTATCTCTCTATTGAACTATTGAAGAATATAAGAAGAATTGATCAAGGGTTTCCCCACATTGGGTTTTGTCCCTGGCTAGTGCCACATCTTCTGTCCTCTTGTCTTGGCTTGTCTTCTACTAATTATGTTTATGTTCTATATGGATTTTGCTATCATGTTGATATGATTGCTAATCTAGATATTGATATTGAGCTAACAAGAAAATTGAAGTAAATTGTTCTTAAGCATAGAACATACCAAAAATTAACACCTAATCATGAGATGCATTGTAATTGCATCATGGGAATGGATAAGCTTGAAATCTATCCGAAAAACATGAAATTTGAACTTCGTTTCAGTTAAAAGGAAAGAAAACTAGTCTAGCATTATAAGTTCAAATACATGGAAAATTTTAGGGGCGAATGTTCGCCCTTAGGGGGAATTAAGGGGTTTTAAATTTTTAGTGGGCGAATATTTTGTATCATAGTACATTTTTACAAATCACCTCAAATAGCCCACCTTATTTTAAGGGAGAGGGTAAAAAAGGTAAATTTAGCCCTTGAAATTAGGAGTTAAAACCTTCCATTCGCCCATTTTCAAGAATAGGTTTATTTAAGTGAATCCTATGGGCCAAAGGCCCAAATACCATATTTATAAAGAGGTATGGTAAATTAATAAAAATATAAATAAATGAGAGGTATGGTAAATAAATAAAGCATTTTTTATATTTACTCCATAAGTCACCTTATATACATGCAAGGTGTAAACAAATAAAAATATAAGTAAAGTGGAGGTATGGTAAATAAATAAAATGTCTTTTTATACTTACTCAAAAGGTATGGTAAATAAATAAAAATATAAATAAACTAGACGTATGGTAAATAAATAAAACCTCTTTTTATATTTAGTCCATAACCCTCTTTCTATTTATGAGGCTCAAAAAAGAGGTTTTATTTAAGTGAATCCTATGGGCCAAATACCATATTTGTAAAAGAGGTATGGTAAATTAATAAAAATATAAATAAACGAGAGGTATGGTAAACAAATAAAACATTTTTTATATTTACTCCATAAGTCACCTTATATTACGAACACTCAAAAAAATGGGTTATATTTAGGTGAAACCTATGGGCAAAATACTATGGGACAAATACCATGGACTA
>APFE031701607.1:38776-68260 GCA_000404065.3 Pinus taeda | reverse complement strand
ACAAAACAAATATCAAATTTTAAATAAAAAACTAGGAGTGATTCAAGATTGATTCATGGATGGTCAACACGATAGAAAGTTTTTAAAGACTACAAAGTAATTTTAATTGAGGTTAGACTTCTCTTGAACATATTGGCGACATGACATTTGACATGGAATCATTCGACTCAAATTAGGATGAAATACCAATATGAAGACTTCCAATGAGGTATGATCAAATGAGAGGAAAATGGATTTCCCAAACTTGACACAAAAAAATTGGAGTGTCATGTTCAAGTGTGACATAGTTCTTTTCAAATACAAAAAATAAGTTTTCCTTTCCCAATTCCCCCCACCATTACTGGCAAGTACCTCTTTATTTTTACACAATATTGAGGAGGATAACATATGCTTGTCTATAAGCTCATCCTTCAGAGTATTTTTAATGAGCCCTAAGAAGGAGTGGCTCGATATCATCATGATCGAAAAGTCCTACGTTGTTTATGTTTTACGAGTCCAATGAAGGGGCATCTTGATTTATTTCGCATGTTTATATAGTTTGAAAAAGAAATGAAAAGGAAACTCCAAATGGCCTTTTTTAAATAAGTTTAATGAGTCCCAAAAAAGGATAAAAGATAACTCAATCAACTATTTCAACATAAAACTTTATAGATCCCAGAGAAAGTAAAGTTTGGTTATTTTTCATATTTAGGGAGTTTGGAAAGAACATAAAGAAGACTCCAAGGGTATTATTTTTCATAAATTTAGTCTCCTAGGGCCAAAAAAGTATAAAAAAATACAAAGGAGAACTCTTCTAGCCATGATTGACTAGAGTATACCTTTTTTGTAATTAGTCTATCCAGTCCAAAAAGGGGTAAAATCACACCAAATAAACACCCCTTCTAATCCTTTTAATGAGTGTGAAAGGAAACAAGTTTACTTAGTAAACTTTTCATGTATAGGGAGTCTAAGAAGAACATAATGGAAACTCCACAATGTTCCTTTTTTCGTATAGTTTTTACAACCCCAAAAAATTGAAAAAATCATAATCAGTATCTTATTATCATTTATTTACGAGCACGGGAAGTAATAAAGACTAAGCTCGATATAAGCTTCATTTTTATGTAAAGATTGAAACAAAGAAAAAAGTTTGCTTGAGATTGGTTTCATTTTTACACAAACTTGAAACATAGAGAAAAGTGTGCTTAAGATAGGTTTTCCTACTTACTTATGCGATTTAATGATAATTTAGGGAATGTTTTCATGTATTTGTTTGTTTGTTTTGTAGACTTGGTTTCCGAGTCTAGGGAGATTTGTCTTGTCTACAGGATCAGATTTGTTTTCCAAACAAATTGGTGACCATACTAGGGAGAATGAGATCCAATATAGGAGGAACTCGAGCCCAATCTCCATAGATTCAAATAGATACCTTCTCAAGGCTTCTAGAATGGAAGCTTCTTTACCATTTTTTATTTTTACTCATGTAAGAAGAATGTTGCACATTTAACAAAAGAAAATTATGATGACATCGCAAGTCATTAATTATGTAAGGTGCATCTATCATGGGTTTTGAATTGAGAACCTGTGATGATCTCCAAAATTAGGGTTTTTTAAGGTATTCAATCCATGATTCTTGTACTAGATGATAGGTACTTCTTTCATATTTCTTGGGGATTGGTGACAATAGTTCTTCGGATAATGAAAAATATGAATTTGACATCATTTGCCTAGATGCAAAAAAATGACATGTAACAATCCCTATCCAAGTGACAAATTTTCCCTTCAAATGGATCCATATACTTATTCTTGTAGTATTATTTAGTTATCCACAAAGTCCGTAGGAAAAATATTTAATCTCAACCAATAAAGAGAAACTCCAAGATGAACACCAAAGATTAAATGAAATTATTTCAGATTATAGAAAATGATTTCAACAATTCACAATTATTGGTTTAGGAGGGAGAGCTCTCTATTTATAGATGAGGCTCTCAACATATCTCTTCATTTTTATCCAATAAAAAAGGTGAATGGACTGAATAATTGTAACCTTGAATTTTATTTATGTGAGCATTGAATGGAAAATGAAACCATGTTCATTTTTATTCAGTTCTCATGAATATTCTGGGTTGTTGGAATTATCCATTATGATGCATGTAGTCTATTTAAAGTTATTTCTATTTCTAAGTCAGTGTAGTAGGTGTAATTCATTAATGATTATTCTAGAAGGACATGGGTATATTTTCTTGGAACTAAACCTAAGGTATTACTTCATTTTAGAGAGCTTAAATCTCCCTTGAAATATCAAACTATTAAAAATATTAAGGTGTGGAGAGCTCATAATAGTGATGTGTTTATTCTATGGGGTTTTACAAATATTGCAAGGAGAATGGTATTGGAAGACATAAGACAACTTTGTATACCTATCAATAAAATGGGTTTCTAGAAAATATGAATAGAAATTTGGTGAATAGTGTTATAAATACACCTAATGGAGTTGACCTGGAGAATAATTTCTGAGTAGGAGAAATTTCTGCAACATTTTACTTGATTAACATGTCTACAACATCAACACCCGTGCATAAGACATTTGTGGATATTTGGACTGGAAAGAATCTCACACTTCATTATCTTCATGTTGCGAGGCATATGCTCATGTGCTTAAGGAAAGGAAATATAAGTTAGATAACAAGGTGGTGAAATGTATATTCATTGTATATGGTGTGGGTGTGAAAGGGTACAGGTTTTGGGACCATTTGGCTCAGAAATTTTTAACATAAATGTTATTTTAGAGAAGTTAAGCCTTCCCCATGCCACATGGTGGTTTATCTAGAAGAGGATTGGAATAACTTAGTGGTTTAGCTGCAACCGAAGAAAAATAAATATGAACTAGAAAGTGAAAAAATGTTCATGATGGACCTGTTGTGGCCACCAACAACCCCCCCTTTTTTTGTTTAGTGTTATTACTAATATTAAATAAAAGGGTACCCTTAGTCAAAAAAATTTTAAAAAATCAATTAGTGATTGTATTTCCTTTTCAATAAAACTTATTATCATAAACTTAAGAAAAGATCCTTGCTAAATCTAAAAACTTAAGTTTTGTGATGAAGGAAGGTAAAATTACTCCTTAAAGGATATTGCATCACAAAAAGGACAACAACATGCCTCCTTACGAGCTAAAATTTAAAACCGTGAGAATGCAATGCGAAATTGCATAAAGATAAAACATATATCGCATCGCAGATCTTAAAAGCATACTTATGATAAAAAACTGCAGAAAACACCGATATACGATAGCGCATATCGCAAAATCGCACCTCGCAAAGAAACTGCTGAACACAAAATATGCACATCTTACAATCATGCGATATTGCGATCGTGCGACACTACGAAATTGTGATAATTCGGCAAAACAACCTTACGATAAGACAAAATAAAAATCATGCGATCTTGCGATATGCGATGTAACAAATCTGCGATATCGCAAAGCAAATCGCAAAATCATTCCATCGCAAATTTGTCTGGTTCATTGTTCAAGAAAAAGTGTTAAACGAGACTGGTTATGTGCTATAATGCTCATTAATGAAATATAGTTTTGAGTTTATCGAAGAGTCAGTTCATGTAAGGTGGCATATTTTTACATGTCTTCCGCAGTCAAAGCATTCCCGTCATTATGTATTATCATTACTCTCACTTCACTTGTAACTGCAGGAACGAAGAACAAAAGATTATACAAAACAGTGTACATGAAATTATGGTGAAGAATAGGCGAGGCTCTTGTATCTGAAGATAAATAAATGGCACCCTTATACACATTCACCGCATGTAACAGAAACGCAGTTTCAAATTTAGCTTGTTCAATTCTGCACCAGATAACAGCGAAACCCAATCTGCCAAAAGAAAGCACGCAAGAGGCAGAAACGCATCAAGGAAACCCAGACTGAAAAACAGAGGCAGTTTCCGATGCACGATTAGCGCTTAGTGCTAATCGCGCATCGCCAGGAAAAATCTCTCGAAGAGGATGACTCTCAAAAACAACATAAATTCTGCCGAAAGATGGTGCCAACTCTAGCAGTTTCCGTTTTCACAAGGCAACTAAAGGCTAAGGTCGGCCAACCAATTTCACTCAAGCAAATGTTGAATGCTTGCGATATAAAGGAAAAAATACATAAATAGTTAGCTTTAGATTTAATTTTAGAGATAGTTTTATTTTATTTTGCCTAGAAACAGGACGGTCATTTAAACCGTATCCTAAATTTTTATAAATAAGTTATTTTTAGACATAGTTAGTAGTATTTAAACCCTTCTCATGCATTTAGAGAAGGGGTCCAGAAATTTATCAAAAACTTGTCCTCAGAACATGCACTTTTGCACCCTCCGAGGAGGCTTTGGTGAATGAATGGAACAGGGTTTATTGATTTTTGCATCTGATGTTTGCTATTGATGTTTCACTTCTGTACTCTTAGTTGATGTCGGATTGAGAAGAGATAAATCGTTATCGCTTGAAGCTCATGAGTAGAATTAGTTATAAATGGTACTTCTATCTCTTAACTGTTTCTATCTCCTGTGTTAGAGTGATATTTAAGCTTAGTTGTTTACATGTTAATGCGTGAATGCCTGAGTTGTCATTTGGCACTTTTGTACGGTGATAGTTATTTATTTATGCTTGATATGTGAACAGCTTACTATGCGATATGCTTCTCACAACTGTTTCGTCTAAATTTTTATGCGAAGTAGTTCATCTATATTGAATTCTTTTCTTATAACAGTTGAATGATCTTTATTACCAATTGTTATTTGAAATCATTTTAGATCGCATAATAGAAAAATCTTACCCCGGGTTAGTATAGATATTAGATGTCGTTGCTTTTTTAGATACAAATTATATTAGAATTAGAAGTACATTATCTCATTTATAATCTTTTAAAGCCACAAACATCAATCAATCTTACACACACACGCAATTGGGAAATTGGTCCCATTATCCCCAATCGGACCCACCATACCAAACGAAAAAGGAGCTGCCAACCAAGGTCTGGACCGGGTGGGTATCCCCCTTGTTGTAGACCCGATTTTCGGGCCTTCAACATATTTGGCACTAGAAGGAGGGCCTGTAACTATGAATGGCAAGTAAGTCCAAATCAAAATACCATTATGAGAGTAAATCGCCCTCACCATCTCCCCTGACTTCTCCACTTCATTTAGAATCTTTAAATCCACATTTAGAAGTCGTAGCATCAACAGCCGCTGTTATAAACCCTGATATTTCAGAACAATCTATTTTTGAACCTCCTGAAGTTGAATCTTTAATTCACAAACTTCAACGATTTTCTATATCCCCTCAAAGGTCTGATAAATCTCAAGGCAGCATGACTTCGCAATATAACCCTGCTCATCCCTTAACCAAATTAAAAAGCGAAAAGTTTGGTGTTCAATCAACTGAATTACCTCTACCCACAAGGAAGAGAGCAAGGAAATCACCCAAAGGGTCCGATAGCGAGACTCTTTCACCATCATCATCCATCTCAATATCTTCACCGCGAGGTCAACCATCCACTCCACCACTTCAGACCATTGTTCACCAGCCTACTGGTACTTCTACATCTCCTTCCCAAACATCTGGAATCGTAATACCCTCAGTTCCTCAACCTCAAGGATCATCTTCTACACGTCCTTCCGTTAGTAGATCAGTGATGGCTCAATCTCCATGGAATAACCTAGGGGTAGTCTTAATGCCTGCACCCTTGAGTCAGCTACCAGCCCATCGTGAAAAATGGTTGCCTAAATTCAATCGTGAAGAAGGCATGCTAGTGGAAGAGCATATTAAAACTTTATGCTATCCATAAATCTTAATGGAGTTACTAATGAAGATGTTGTCATTCGACTTTTTCCTTATACCCTTCAAGGAACAGTTGGATCATGGTATTTTTCATTACCATCTGGATCTATCACTAGTTGGGATATCTTCAAGGAGCAATTCCTCATTAAATTTGGTGATGATAGGTCTACTGCGACGCTAATTAGTGACTTGTCAAACCTCAGAGGCCAGTAAAAAGAACCTATCAAAGACTTCAATTCGCATTTCAATAAACTATTAAACAAACTTCCTATTGCTTCCAAGCCCAGCGAAGAAGTAAGAAGTGAATGGTACATTACTCCTTTACCATCAAATATAGCAATCTTCATGGACAGGGCTAATAAGATAACTTTAGCTGAAAACATAAGAAGCAATAGCTAGAGAAATGAATTATAGCCCTTGAAAAGAAGACCGTGATCGAAGAACGGAAGTCTAAGAAGGTAACATTCAAAGAAGACCCCAAGAAAAAGCAATCGAAAGATCCTTTTGATTTAGAAGGATTACAAAAGGTTTTGAAGACCATGTCTAACGAAATGGTCGACATTAAGAAACAAGTGGAAGAAACTTCTTCAAAGAAGCCATACAGAGCTTTTAAAAGAAATCCCTCGGCTGATTCAAAGGCCCCCAATGCTATTACAAATGTTGAATCTGAGGAAGAAGAGGAAATCGCTACTGAAGAGCAAACTGATGAAGAAGAAGTTGTAGAGTTACAAGGAATGTGGGATTTCATCCTCCCACAAGAAGACGATCAAGAAGCATTCCCGGTTAGTACACGAAGCAGAAATCAGCTTGATCCCCCCCAAACTACCCCTAAGCAAAAGAGCACAAGCTCGGCAACGAAGGATAAAGTCGCACCCAAGAAGACAACATCTAAAGCGACTCAAACCAGCCCAGTCCAAACAGATTCATCTACTCCATCTAAAACGCTGATCAT
Source organism: Pinus taeda (assembly GCA_000404065.3). Classification (NCBI taxonomy): domain Eukaryota; kingdom Viridiplantae; phylum Streptophyta; class Pinopsida; order Pinales; family Pinaceae; genus Pinus; species Pinus taeda. Next base: position 61,493 of record APFE031701607.1, on the reverse strand, counting down.
TTCTGATGAAATGGAGTACAATATTATAGAAGATATGAAGAAGACTCGAGCCAACATCACTCTTACGAATTGAGCAAGTTAAAACACCAGCAAAAGATACTTTGGAAAGAATTACATGTTGTGCCAGTTGCACCTTTGCCTGCTGTTGTAATTTCTCAAGCTTCTCATGAAATGGGAAGACCTCCAACTAATGCAATTAACAAGATTGATCCAAATGACATCGCATTAATTGGAGGAAGATCGAGATCTCATACTCCTCCCTTCCTTCTTACATATGAAATTTTTAATAAAAATGTGCATAATTGTTTAGTGGACTCTAGAGCTTCATCGAATATTTTACCAAAATCAATATGTACAAAATTGAACGTTCAACCACAAAAGTTTGTCCTGCGCATAGTCCAGCTAGATCGATCACAGGTCAAAGTGATTGGAGAATTGAATCAAGTTACCATAAGGTTGTCATCCAACCCAAAGGTATGTCAAGTTATCGACATTTTAGTTGTTGATATTCCAGAATTTTATGGTCTAATTCTTAGCAGAGATTGGTCAGAAAAGCTTCATGGATATTTTGCAACTGATTGGTCACACATGTGGCTCCCTTATAATGGTAAACCCAATCAAATAAAATTTGAATGAGAAAGACATTAGAAATACATAGTAACGGAGCTAGAGGGAGAGAATGAGCCAGTAGCATATAACAACAAAATTATTGGCAATTACTCAGTAGATTTTTTCCTAGGGAATTTCAATGCTCATACGTCACCTTATTTAGAACATTTTGTTTTGTCCCAAGTCAAAAAAAATTCCCAAACAGATATTTCTAGATGTATCAATTTTTAGATTATCCTATAAACAAATCTTTGTTTTGGAAATTATTTTTTGATGGTTCTAAATCTAACGAAGGAGCAGGAGCAGGATGCATGCTAGTTAGTCCAAAAGGAGATAAAACTATGTTAACTTGCAAGCTTGAAATTGATTGCACCAACAATACCGCTAAATATGAGGCTTTGGTCCAAGGGTTGTACAAAGCAATCAGATTAAACGTCAAATACCTTCAAGTTTTCGGAGATTCGGAAATTGTAGTTAGACAGGTACGTAATACTATACATTGTTTATCAGGTCACTTAAAACATTATCAATCTCTAGTTCAAGACCTAACTGAACACTTTATAGCATTTAATATCTCATCAATTCCCAGAATCCAGAATGCAAGTGCAGACCTCCTAGCTAACGTAGCTTACAAACTTATCCCTTCAGAAGATTTTAGCCCTGATAGATTTTCAATAGAATTAATCTTTCGACCTTCTATTCCTGACAACATCACAAATTGGAGAATTTTTAACGACGATCCTGACATCGTGAGTTTTCTCACATCTGAAGGATCTATGCCAATCAAATAATCGACGAAGACCAACGTGATCGACAATTGCAACAGGATAGCACTAACAATGCTATACCTAAGTTGGTAGTCAAATTAGAAGACCTTTATGATTTGAAAGATTGGTTTAAAAGATCTACTAATTCAAAACTCCAAAGTTCAAATTTGAACTACGAATTAGTAAATCTGGGAACTGATGCCAAACCACAAAACGTCAATCTAGGCCTTGGCCTAACTCCGGAAGAAAAATTAGCATATATCTGTCTTTGAGACAATACAGAAATGTTTTTGCTTGGAACTATGATGAACTTAAAACATACGACACTTCTATCATCCAACATACTATTCCAATGATGGAAAATGCAAAACCAGTCCAACAGAAGTTGAGAAAAGTCCATCCCAATTTAGAAAATCAGATAAAATCCGAACTCAACAAGTTATTGAAAGCCAAAATAATTTTCCCGTTGGGTAAGGGTTCATCTTCCTTGAATGTAAGGGTACATGTTAACAATACAAGACTTAGAGGCATATGGTAGGAGAGGAATTTTACCCCATTATAAAATGTTATAGTTTTATGTCACATGGTTTTCCTTACATAACATTGATAAGTTAGTGTGCTTTAATAGACAATAGTCAATGATAATTGTACTTACTACTATTGACAACTAAGTTTTTCTACATTTCACTACCTTTATAAAACAAAACAAAAAATGTTATAAAACTAACCATTCTATGATATAATTTATAGTTGTTATAGCAAAGAAGTAATGGTGTTATTAATTTTTATTACTTATGAACTTTAACAATAACATTAATAGGGATATTAATTTCAAGCTTCATTTTATAAATTAATAAGTTTATTGAAACTATTAATTAGAAAAATAGCTTAAAAGCTATAATGACTTATCTGTAAACATACTTGTTTGATAACATTGAAATATAGTTATAACTTATCTTCCAACCATAATCTGTAAGAAGGTTATTTTGTCTCTTTTCAATATTAATTGCTTCCTTGAATCTATTGTGATAATGATTAACCTTGGCTAATATTTTGACTTCTTCAATGCAAATACAATGCTTCATCTTGTTTGAGTGTTTGGGTAATGCAAACCAATAAACACAATTATGTTTAATATTTTTCCTTGTAGGGTGATTAAATTCTTATAAAAACAACATAAGTAAGATGTTATATCCAAGAATGAATTTATGTAAATACTTCCATGATGATGAAATGGTAGCCAAAGAGGGGGTGGAGGAATACCGCACTCTTGAACTATTTGGCCTACCTAGATATTATGAGCTTGCAACAATTGGATGGAAGAGGGAAGGGAATGGGCTCTCTAAAGTCTTTCAAGGACTTGAACACTAGCAACAATTGTATACTTCCGCAAGGATCATAAGAAATGGTTAAGAATTCACATAAATAACATAATATACTACAACTAAATTCATGAACATTCATAAAACATAAGATGGGGGCAAATCAATACACAACGATCTCATAAATAAGGGGAGAAAAAACCAAGAATTATATTCCATTAGCATGGTAAGTAAGTTTATAGATGGGAAACAAATTACAGTGAACATAATGGTTCCTCTAACATAGTCTTGTCAGTTCGTCCTCCTAGACTTCTCTCTTCTCTTTCCTTTTCTCTCTAAATGATGATTAAGCAGCATGACCATTCCCACAATATATTTAAGAAAATGGAATAAAATCTCAATCTACCAATGTGTAGCATAGAGATGCTATAAAACAAGTTTGTGTTGTAATGTTAACAACATAACCCTGCATTTCTCCACAATTTTTAGCTCTCTGCTTAAGCCTCATATATATATAGTCTCTAATTATGCTTTGAATTATCCTAGTGTGGGAAACCAAAGGCTTTAACCTAACCATAGAATGATTCTCAACTTGATTAAGACCTATAATGGTCCAAGATGGCATAGCGTGCATATTTCATAGTTGGCAATTTATTACGAGCTCATGGAGGGTATTGATTCTTTGTTGACAACATGGACTTTTATAGGAACAATTGTGTCACAAATGCAAATTGTTTTTACTATCCATGTTGAGCTCCTTATCAAGGGTTTGAGCTTGTTTATGACAATTGTAACATTTAGGGGCAAGTGTTTGTATTCTTTGGTGTTTCCTTAAGATTATTTCCCTTATGTAGTTGCTCATTCGACTAGAAAGATGACTTCTATAACAATTGAGAGTTGGTCACTATGTGGTCTCTTTTGTGTTATGAAAATGAATATAACAAGGAAGTGAATATGGATAAGTGAAAAATAATTAAGCTTTGCAACAAGGAGACTTCAAAATGGGGGAATCAAGTAAAGAGAAACCCTCAGAATATCAATGGTTCATCATATGTGCAAGTTTAACCCTTTTCGACAAATAAAACATCTACACAAGCCTTTATTTGATGAGATAATCAAATGGAGTGAAAGCTCAATGGATGGACCCTCAACAATGGAAAACATAATTTAAGAACACATGAATTTTAGAATAAGAATATGTCATATAAAATGGTAGCATAAAAGGGTGCATTCTAACATATAGGAGTTATGTCAATCTGATTTAAACACTTTTTAGAGTGTGGTATAGTGGTGAGGATACAAAAAATTGATATAACAATGTAGATTTTTGGAATCAATCCAAGATTAAAGTGATCATATGATATGTCATATGTATGTAAATGTATTTGTCGTATGTACGTGAATATGAGCATTATATTCAAGTAATTCTTAAACTTACTTATTGTTGCTTGAGAAGTCTAAGATTTATTGTTATAAAGCCTTTTGATGAAGTCCATTTGTATATTGTTTATTTGAGATGAAAGAAAAATGCATTTTTTACGTGCTTGCAACACCAAAAGGAATATATTATTGAAAAATCAGGTTCTAACCTCGTAAGACAAAAACATACTAGTAACAAAAGACTAGACAACAAACAAAACTAATATCACCAGGTTGTCGACAATTCATGACTCTAAATATACCCAAATAAGCATAGTTTGTAAATTATTACAGTCATTCAAAGGACTACAAAGTGTTTTTAAAATCATCGAAAGCATTAGACCATATGCCTTGTAATGTGTCTTTGTTAAATTCTTCCAACATGTATACATTTTCATCCAGAAATAAACTTGCTTTGGAAAACCCATTGACTTATGTATTCTACTCCCTAAAAGGACAGGCAAAGTCAATCAACTGAAACATTAATACTAACATTTTTTACTAGCAGGCCAATGAGTGAAGTGGGTTGTTGACAACATGTACAAAACCATCCATCCAATTGATTGTTAATAATGAGTCCTCCATAACTTGTAATAACATAAAATTTCAAAGGAAATTTCAATAATAAAATAGTGAGTCAAACTCATTCAAATTATTTGAACCATGACCAAAATTTGCTTTGGATCACCTATATTGTTTAAACCACGACCATAATTTACTTTAGATAATAAAAAAAAAAAAAAAAAAAGATACGAGAAACCCTCGATGAATCCATGCCAACATGAAAAATAATTAACTAATAAAATAAACAACCATGCTGCAAATACAAATACTAATACCTTACACAATCAAGCAACACATTTAACCTTGTAGTGTAATTTCCCCACTTGTAAGGATGCACCCACTTTCTTGTGTGAAAAACCAAAGTAAGCATGGAACATTGAGACAAAATTACTGTCCCATTTGTTTAGGTCAAGTGGTTGGGATAATGGTTGTTATCACCTCCACCTAGTTTCATTTCTTATGAGGGACATGTTGACCTACTACAATATGTTTGCTAAATCATAAATTATTAGTAAATCTAACTTTCCAAGTGTTAGATATACTCTTCATAAATCTTACCTAAATTCATTTAATAAAAATTATGATAGATGATGCTCTCTCCATACTCCCTCTCTCTGTCTCTCTATTTACATGGATACATATCTTCGGTTAATAGGCTTTATATTATTCAACTGATTACAAAACAACAGGGCTTTTACATTTACATTGTGTGCCAATTTGGTTTTGAGATTTTATGGGATATCTAGCATGTGGCCTCATCTTAAAATGGAAAGAAAATCAATAGTAAATGTTAAAAATGGCAAGGAAACATCAAGTTTTGTGGAAAGAAATCATTTGGGCCAAGTCAAAATTGCCTCAGCAAACGAAATAGGGAAGTGGATTTGGGTAAATGAAAAGCAATATCGAGGCATTTTAAGGTGTAGCTTGTCCACTTTAAATGGGAACAAATAAGAACAAAATAGCTCCATAGAAAGAAAATAATAAGATCAGCAAAAATAAAGAAGAGTCAACCATTTACAGTCCTGCATCTAAATCTCTTAATTGGTAATCAAATCTCAATGTCTAGGAATTGATGAAGGCAAGGACAAGGTTCGAAATTTTGGAAGCCAAAGAACAGGAAAGGGACTGCAAAATTTCAGAGATCACACTTGCAAATTAATGTTTAATGGAAGCTAATAGAATTTTAAAAGAATAGGTAACAATGTTACAAGAGGCTTTAGAGATAGGAAAACAACAATGGAAAAACATTAAGACAACATGGAAAAACATGAAAGAATCAATAACAACAAACATGTATGTGATCATTTTTAAAGCAACTCAAGTAGATACACAAATATTTCAGCAAGTAGTCCTTTCAGAAAACAAGGCAAAAAAGAACAAGAGGAAATACATTCCAAAAGAAATCAAAACTAGAGCTAAGGACACCAATGGTTACATAAGGACGGAGGAAGAAGCAGATGTAAGTTCTCGTAAAGCATAAAAAGGAGAACATAGATAAAGAAAAGATAGGGAAACAAATTTTATTAACAGGGGAATAAGGGACTATGGGAAGAATGAAAGCACTCTCAATTTGACAAGGGACTTTCTGAAAGAGAAACTACAATGGAAAGGGCAAATTTTCCAAGCAAGGAGGGTGGGAAAGATATGTGAAGAGAGGCTTCAACCCATAAAATTCATCATTGAAAGTGTGTAAGACAAATACCATATATTAAGCAAAAATAAACTCTTGAAAGGTTCACACTTCTTCTTAGATGAAGATTTAACCAACAAACTATAAGAGGAGAGAAGGGAAGAAGTGGAGAAAATTAGAGCAACAAAAAACAAAGGGAAAAGAGCATGGTTGTACAATGGTAAAGTGGTCATTACAGTGTTTGGACCTCAAGGAAAAATAGGGCAACAAGTTGGAAGTAAAGAAAAAATGGTTAATTCTATATTAGGGAGGAAAACAACAAGATCAACACGGCTGAAAAGGAGTGAAGACTCAAATTTTAGTCTTATGTGAGAAATCACGTAGCAATAAAATCCTACCCAAGTCTATCTAAGTCTAGCTTGTTGGAACTGTATAGGTTACCCTTAGGGGAGGGGTCCTAGGTTAAGGCCTATTGCAGAAGGTAGAGACATAATTTGTCTCACAGAAACTCATAAACGTGATGGTTGCAAAACTCTTATGTTTAATGGTTATTTGAAGTTAGTAGTTTGGGATAAGGCAGTAGAAAATGAAAAAGGGTATGGGTGAATACTAGCTTTAGTGAAAGAAAAAGAAGGTCATCACATTTAATTAGTGAAAGAAGATACACATAAACAATATTTATGGTTCAAAATATCAGAGAATGAGAATCACATAAGAATTGCAGCATGTTACTTTTACCCTCAAGTCTCAAAAACTGACAAAAATAAGGGGTTACACAAGAAGGATCTGTATGTATCTTTAAGGAAAGATATTGCAATGTATTCTCAGTAGGGAGAAGTTCTTTTACTGAGAGATTTCAATGTTAGAACAACAAATCAACAAGGTAGTATTATTTGTTGCAAAGATGATCACAATCCTATTTGGCTCACTAAAGAGGAGAATCCCCAATGGTTGAGATGTTCAGAAGATGACAAAGTTAGCAATCAGTTTGGAGAGGAGTTGCTTACATTGTGTGGAGCTTTTAACTTAATTATTTGCAATGATTTATATAGATGGAAAATGTATCAGAACTTCACGTGCAACACATACAATGGGGCAAGTGTCATTGACTATGTTATTTGTTCACAAAGCCTAATAAAAAAGATAGACAAAGTTAAGATTGGATAACATAGTTGGGACTTAAAATCAGACCATAACCCAATTTATATAATGTTATCTTGGTTAGAAGAAAGGCGACATAGGAGGAAAACCCAATGTTCTTGATAATCACTATCAAGGGGAAAAATTCTTATAACAAAAGAAAATTGTACTATCTTCAAGACAATGCTAGAGAGATTAATTCAGAAGGATAAAATTGGTTCCCAAAGCCTCAACAATCATGGGTTAACAAATATAATTCAAGTTTCACTTCAGAAGTGCAAAAGAGAAAAAAATTGGAAATCATAATCAAATTGTTTTCCTGTAAATGCTTGGTTTTATGAGCAATGCAAAATAGCAAGGAGAACCTTGAAAAGGACAAGCACAAAGAAGATGAATGTAAAGTTATATAAGCATATATTAAAAAGGAAAAAATATGAGTTCATGCAAACAAGGCGAGAAGAGTTAATATATATAGGAAAGAATAACCCAGTTTTTTTTGCAGGAACTTCAGCCAAGGAAGAAGCAAAATGAAAATAATGTCACATCGAATCAATGGTTTGACTATGCAATAAAACTATACGAGAAAGAATCAAAGGTTAAGCCTCCCCCCAAGATCAACACAACTACAAATTTTTTCACCTTATAGGAGTTGGATATTGGAACTAAGAAGTTGAAAACAGGAAAGGCAAAGGACATAGTTGAACTTCAAGCAAAATATCTAAAGTGGGGAATGAACATTCTTGCACTGCACATCATGGAAATATTCAACAAAATCATTCAACAAGGATTCCCAAGACATTGTACAACTAGTCTAGCAATACCCCTTTTTAAAAGTGAAGACATTAATAATCCTTCCAACTATAGAACCATTACGATCAATCCTATGTTTGCAAAGCTTTTCAGAAGCATGATAGAAAATAGAATTATTAAGTGGGAAGAAGTAAAAGAATAGAGAGGAAAAGGGAAAGCAAGTTTTAGGTCGAATCATTCTACAGTGGATCATGGTATCACGCTGAGACACATTATTGAAAAGGTTTGGGGGGCAAAGAAGAAGTGTTTTGTTGCTTTGTGGACTTTAGAAAGGCATTTGACATGATCCCTAGAGATAAGTTTTAGCGTAGAATGGAAGAACTTGATATTCCTTTACATTATAGAGATGATGTCTATAGGATCTATGAAGAGGTGAAAGACAAAATTGGAACTCCAACAAACATTTCAGAAAGCTTTAGAAGTGGCATTTGAGTCAAGCAAGGCTACCCTTTATCCCCTACTCTTTTTGGTTTATATATTGATAAACTCGAAGAGTGGCTAAATCTGCAAGGTGGAGATGGTGTTTGGTTGGGGGAGTTTATGATAAAGCTTCTTTTATATGTTAATGACCTTATATTGATTGCTAAATCAACTCATGGATTTTAGATGCACCTATATTCTCTTGAGCATTTTTGTTGAGCAATAGGGATGCAATTCCAGCACGATAAAAATAATGATCTTCTCTAATAAAAGGAAGCAAAGCCAAGGTACGTTCTTATTTGAAAGAAACATTCTTGAAGAAGTAAATGAATACAAGTACCTTGGGATTGATTTCAATAACAAGCTTGATTGGGAGGACTTCAGAAAGAAGAGAATTTTAGGAGGGTGGAAAGCATTATATGCTCTTCAAAACATATGTAGAGAGGTTGAGCTATGGGATTGGAAAATGATAAAGTGTTTTTTAGATTCCTTGTTTGTCCAATGATGCTATATGGGTGTGAATTGTGGGCTAGTAGCACCCCTGTCTCAAAATATAAACAAATTGAGAAAATCCAAAAATGCTTAATCATTAGCCAATTCAAAATAAAAAGTTTGGTTCTTTATGAGATAATGTCGAGTGAAACAGGAGCAACCCCAATCGAAGCAATTTCTATCATGCATCTCATAAGATATCTAAAAATAATTGAGCAAATGGGAGTAGGTAGATGGCCTAAATTTATCTTCAATGAGGGCATAAGTGAAAGAAAGAAAACATGGATGAGACAAAACAACAAATCGATGCAAAAATGGAATATCTACCTCAATGTTTGTCCCAAAAATAGCAAGGAATTAAAGAATTTCATTATGGAGAAGTTCCATAAGTGTATATGAGGAAAAGGGTTGGGTAGAAAGAAGAAGTACTATGTTGAGGAATTCAACCTCACTTGTGATTGTTGATAAATCTAGGGCAACTAGATTAGGGTGATTTCTCTTACTTTTATAACTACTTTTAATTATCTTTTACTTAACTTGATGTACTTGTAGTTAGCTTCTTCTTATCTTGAATATTATAGTATTCTTTAATCATCAAACAACTACCAAATAATGAAGATCAATGAGACAAAAGGACATAGAATGTAGGCTGTTAGTCAAGGCCAAAACCTCTCCTCTTGAGAGGAAAACCCACAAGAATTATTCTCTTCTTATAGAATCTTGAAATGGCAAATTCCAAGACCTAAGACCCAAGACCAAGACTCCTCCAAGATGAATTCAAACCTCTTCTCGTTGAACTTGCTTCTCACAAAATCAAACCCAAGTTAAACTTGCCTTATAGCAGCTATAACTTCTCCTTCGACCAAAATTTTGGACCTGCAGTTATGACTGAAACTTTTGACCTAATGACAAAAACCCTAGTTTCGCATGTGTGAGAGAAGATGGAAAAATCTTGCTTCTTTCTCCTTCACTTGGGGTACTTGTTCTTCCTTGATGACTCAACCAACAAATTAGATCCTTTTGACCCCAATTTTCCGCTTCTTAAGGTGACTATAATTTCTATTATGTAGCAAAAAATGTGCCCTAGTTTCCCTTGCACGTGTGATAGAAGGTGGCCCAAAAACTCAGATTTTGTCTTTCTTTTTGTCTCCTTGTTTCTCCTTATACTTTACTTCCTTTTAGGTCTCCTTTTCTTCCTTGATCAAACTTGATTGGATGCACACTTCAAATGAGGTCGAGCTCTTATATATATAGGCTTTTTGTGAGGTTGAGTTGCTCTTCATGAGGTTGACTTGTCAATTGTAGGACGAATTCTCTTCTTGCAGGACGACTTGGTCTTGGAGGAGAATATTTGATGCTTTTTGACTTACATAAATTCCTTTTACATGATACAAAGTGCTCAATGGGGTCTTTCATGTTTGACAATGACTCAATTGACTTCTTGACTTAATGACAACCCTATAAGAACTCAATGGGTGGTTGACCTACAAACAAATTGAACTTGAGCATGAAACCCATGTAACAATAATAATAATAATAATAATAATAAATTCTTTTTTTTTACAATATAAAAGAATCAAGAGTACATTTCAACACTCCCTCTTAACCAGGGAGGTATTCATAATACATACAAGGTACTTGGACATTCTCATACTAAAGAATTCTCATAAGAAGTGTCAAACTGTAAGCCATATCATAAGCAATAATATTAGCTTATATGAGTGCATCTCATCATATCAACCAACATTTCCACATAGCAAGGCCTTGACTAACAACTATATCTCTCCATAAGATTAGAGCACAATGTTGGCGAGATAATGGCTTATAGACACCATCATCATTGTCTCTCAAGGAACATACCCCATCCAGATGTTCACAAGGTATGTCCCTCTAGGACCATTCTTGGCTAGGATTAACACATCCTCAAGGAATTTCCTCTTCAGCTACTCTTACCTATTGCATGCCCTACCTCATCCTCAATGAGTATTGAAAACCATATGCTTACCCAATCCTCCATTATTTCTTCATAAATAAGACAATAATGATGTGTCTACCTCTCCCTCTCAATTAGGGAGGATCATTCTTATAAAAGGAATATACCCAAGATCCCTATTACCTAGGGACTTGCCTAAGCTCCCTCTTGACTAAGGACTTGTACCAACAACAACTATATACTCTTCGGTGGAGATCATGGTACTATCAGCTACTTGTAGATCTCCTTCTTTCAGCATCATGCCATGAATGAACTTCAACGTATTCATCATGGAGCCATCTTCTTCTAAAACTTCTATGTAGGGCAGTGACCATCTTTTCCATCACTTCCCTTCAATGAAACATAGTGTTGAACTAGTAGTCATGTCATCCTTTTCTTCATTGGGAAAGATGTTCTAGTCCACATCTGGATGTTCTTCATACAATTACCTCTTCCAAGTCGTGTTTCTTTCAGTATCTTCTGTTAGGATCCTATAAATGATAGGATCTCAACATGATTGAGTATTTTGTATCTGTAATTTCATATTGTACATAAATTTCAATATTCAAATGATTTCCAAAAAATACAACAAAAAAAATGAAAAGAGGGTATGTTAAAAAATAAATAAGAAAAAAAGGAAATAAGAACCCCACAAAAGAAAAAATAAATAAAAAATAATACTGAAAGTGCTGCAAGTCCAAGTGCCACTACTAATAAGATAGTTCTTTAATGTATTTTCAAATAAGATTGTGTGCAAATTGTTTTTGAATGCCACAATGACTGAAATTCTGTTCAGGTCATACAGTTTAATCATGACTAAACACATTTAAATTTCTGTTAAATAGGTTACTGAATGAAGATTTACCAAACAATTTAATCTTGGTAAATTAGTAGATAGGTAGAAATAAAGTTGACTCAACAATTTAATCTGAGTCAATGGCGAAATAAGTGATAGGATAAGGTAGATCTTTATAAAAGAAAACAGATTTGGGTATGCTAGTTTAAGTGCACCTTCCAAAGCAAGAAGAGGAAATGTTAGCTTAGAAAAAGAATGGAAATGCAAAAGGGTAGGTAGAAGCCCTATGGTGGTCAGAAGAAAAACATGAAGATTTTATCTTAAAGTCAAATTTCAAATATATTTCATGCGCAGAAGAAAAAGGCGAAGGATTAAATTTTTATTCTAAAGTCAGATGTATCAAATAATATTTGATATATTTTTCCCCTTTTTCCTAAGTTTCATTACCCCAAATTTATTCCTCTGCCATCTATTTCATCCACTCCTCTACCCCACCATATACTCCAACTATTCCCTCACTAAACATTGAATTCATTTATGCCGACCCCATAAGCACCCCGTCACGTCACATTAACACTTCGCCACTTCTCCCCTCATCTTCGCCCACCTCCCAACATCCAATGACCCACAACGTGTTTCGTCCCCCCCCCCACCATCCGAACTTTACCACCGAGGAAGGGGGCGGGGGGGGGGTCAGTCCGAAATGGGCAGTATTCGAAACCACACCCATCGTTACGTGTTAGCACTACATCATTTGGCACCCCCCTCAGGAAAAACTATTAACCGCTTCCCCCCCCCCCCGGAAAAGCAGTTTCTCCGCCTCCCGATACCACTCCTCTATTCGTTGCACTCCCGCCACTCACCTTCCACCACGTCATCTGCCCGTTGATTCCACCAATCACATCCACTCCCTCCAAAATTAAGTCGTTAAACAATTAATTTTCTTAATCGTTAATTCAATGGACCCGCACCACCATCAACGAGAAAACAAGAGTGTTATATAATCCTTCCTTTCTTTCATTCGATGGTTATTGATTTTCACACTACATTGTCATTATCCTATTACAGGTTTTCTAGACTGAACTCCAACATTTTCACCAGGCCTAGGACATTGCCAGTTGACCACATTACCTGCTTTTTTTTTTTTTCTGCAAATCCCAAGTCCTCATTACATACTATAAGTCTGTTATCCAATTTTCACCACTGTCCTCAACTTTATCCAATCATGCCTCCAAAAGACAAAGGACCAGAAGAACCTATTAGTCCTCTAATCCACCCTCCCATTGATTTTCACCACATCCCTTTGGCAGACAGAGACTATAAGATGCATGAAACTCTCTATGAATTTGACCTTTTTGAGATGTATTGCTGGCTTGAGGACAAATATATAGATAAATCCAATGGCATTCAACTGTGGGAATCTAATTTTCCCCACTATATTTTTCCTCGTACCCACAACTCCCCATAATTTGTTAGGCAGTGTCATCCATGTTATTTTCCAAGCCAAAGAGCTATTATTGCCCCCACTAGAGAAATTTTGTTCAATATCACTACTCAAGCCATAGACTAAATGATGCAGGCTCCTACCATAGATAATTCCACTCTTTTTTCCCATGAATCACTTGTTGAATTGTATCAGAAATTGGAATTTGTTAAGAGAGCCAAATCCCTTTAGATTTTTTTGATAGAAGATGCCCCATTACCCAAGAAGAATCCTCCCTATCTTCTTGATAGAAGATGCCCCATTACCCAAGAAGAATCCTCCCTATCCATCCTCTATTTTCCCTAAGAGAGCCAAGAAAATTATCATAGTCATCTCTTACCTCCTTGGCTATTACTCAGGTCAATGGGAAGATGAGGCATTATAGGATTCCTTTCCATTTTCTCTGTAGATTCCAAGCCTTCCATCATGTTTAACTTTAGCCAATATCTTGCAAATTCTATCCATGAGCAGTTTATCAAATTCCAGACTGAGGAGGAATTCAAGTATGCTTTTGTGTTAGTTTATATGTTCTTATATTGTCAGGGAGACAACATCAAGCTTGCCTTACAAAAGCTATATGAAGAAGCAAACCAATAGTCAATCATCTTATGGACTATACTGGTGATGAAGGAACAAAAGTAATACTCTTACAAACAGTTCATAGAGATGTTTGTACATCCAGCACTTAGTCTCCTAAGCAACAAGACAGAGCAAAGGATTAATGAAGAAATTAAGAAAGTTATGCAGCTATCAGATCAAGTCCAGACAGGGGATTGGTACTTCTATCAGAATTATACAGAACTAAGAATATTTGGGTCTGAGCTTGCCCCTTACAAGCTACCAAAAATCCTCCCAATGAGGATTTTTTCTCTAGAGTACATAAGGCAAATTCTCAATATGGATGAAATCCACTTTGTAGCTACCAAGAAGAAGTCCCAATTCAAAATCCAAACATAGATAGGGCCTTTCATTTGCAACAATAGGGAAATAGGGGAAGAAGCAGAAAAGCTACTGAAAGAGATGAAGTTCAGCCTTAGTTTCACTTGGTCATATGATCCATTGGGGATCATTTCTAAGTTAAGAGTAGAAAAAAAATCTACTGCTTATTGCCACACAACCAGATCAGAGATAAAGAAGTATAAAAACCAACTAGAATGGACTGATAACACCCTACAAGAGGCCTAGGAGCAGATAGTGTCATCGTCCACAAATAAGACTCCTATCATGCAGGAGAAAACAACAAAGAGAAGTAGGGAAGAAGAGTCACCTTCAAGGACTAAGATTTTCACTGAAGGCTTCAAAATCATGTATAGAAAGAAGACCAAGCTCAATTAAAAACTAAGCCTAAGCAAGGATTCAGATAAGGAGAATATTATCACCACTAATGAGCCACTTGTTTCCTCATTAGTGGGTGATCAGACCACACTGTCTCCCACTACCTCCACGGCTTCACAAAATCAACAGCAGGTTATGCAAACCAACACATCTACCACATGGGAGACAAAAAAAGTATATTTGATATTTTTAAAGAGATTAAAGTGAGGAATGAGGCCTTGAAGATCACCACCTACAATCAGTTCTAGAAGTATATTTCCAGTTCTCAAAGCAAGCTATTGCCAGCCTTTGATTTAGAGAAAGGTAAAATGCATATGGCATTTCTCCAAGCATAGGTTCCCCAACCCAAGGCAGCATCAGACTACAAGAAGACAACATTTGAATTTGATGTGAAAGACATACATCCCATTGACCAAATGGAGATGCACAAGCAGACTAGGCAAATGATTTTCTCCACTATCACTAACACTGCTATGAGTTTGTCTAAATTGCAGGTTACATTAGCCAATGTTCAATCACAATTGAAGATAAAAAAGATCTTTGCACTTGACAAAGACATCAGGATCAAAGCTTTCGAGGACTTGGTGATAAAGGTAGGTTACGACTCTACAAACATCAATGCTGCAGAAGAGCTTGTAAGGAAAAATAATTTAGACGTAGCAGCATTAAGGAAGCAGTTGAAGTTACCAGCTACAGAGGACCCTCTGGCCAAGGACATTGAAGAAACAGAGACACAAAAGGTGGACATGATGAAGCTCATCATGGAGCAGAGTGCGCAGTTGAAGCAAATGGAGAGAGATATGGAAAAGATGATCAAATAAAAGGAGCAAGCTGCCAAAATGGTTGTTGTTCCTTTGGAAGCACTCCCTATCACATCAATTCCTACAGTTACATCTTCGACAACAAGCACAAGGATAGTTGTTGATCAGTTGGCAAATGCAGTACAGAACATGTCTCTCTAGACTGAAGAAATCAAAAGATTGCAGGCTCAAGTAAATATTCTACAAGATCAGAAGACAATGACTGAGACTTTCCATGCAGCAGAGCTACAAAGGGCTCAAAACCAGATAGAAGTATGGAGGAAATCAACAATTGAGTCCTCAATTGGCTATATATTGGCCCAAGTCAAAGAGATTATATGAAATAATATCATTGAAGAAATAGATGAAATCTGGCCATGTATCCATATTATATTTGAACAGAAGGAGTTGATGGAGAAATCCAATTAAACCATTTCTGCTATCAATGTTGAATTGGGAGAAATGCCTGCCACAGCCAAACACATCATAACGTTTCTCAATTCCAAAAACAGATATGAGCTGGATGATTTGGGAGTAGGTGACAGAACATAAACAATCTTAGAAGTAAAGAAAGATCTAACCAACAAGAACTTGGTTGTGCAACTGACAGAGAAATGTCACACTTTGGAGGTAGCAGTTAACAGGTTTTTCACTAGAATAGATGCATTGAACAGGAAAGGTCTACCTTCTTTATTTGTGATCAATAACAAATTAATGACCAGGGAATATTACAAGAAAAAGCTTCCAGACATTGCAAAGGATACAACCAAGTCTTCCCACATTAAAGGTGCTATGACAAGGAGGGCCTTTTATGAAGCTATAAGCAACATGATTTTTATCCAACATGAGATAAAACACATTTTTGTAGTGAAACCCACTTTCGCTCAGGTATACATAGGTAGATGAGATATATTGCAAGGTGACAAAGAATGCCATTCCATATGAGGAGCGATGGGATAAGTTATGTGAATTCCAAGATTAAAATAACAAGGCAGCTTCACTAGAGCAACACCCGAATAGTGGCCACTCAACAACTATTCTCCACCAAAGCAGTGCCAGATGTCCAGATCACATCGCCAGATTCACCTCTTTTGATCGTATTGTTTCATTTCTATTAGTTTGAAGTCAATAATAGGGTTGGTTCTTGAATATTGTAACTCTTTTTATCAAGCATTGTACTCTTTCCGGATTGCTGGAGCACCATTAATAAAAAGACTCTTCACAGGATACTTGTGTTACGAAATACTGGTGATGTTTTTCCTACTGTAATTGTGTTTTCAATGTTATTATTCTTATGTTATGCATCTGAAATCTTACCGTAAAACGGGAGATGTGAAAAGAACACCTTATTTGGACTTTGTTTACAATCTATATGTTTTCTTCTAAAAAGTCTAATTGTTAAATTCTTAAATGCTTTTCAATCCATGCTGAAGCACACCTTTTCTCCATTCCAAAATTTAATTTAAAGATCTATTAAATCTAGCAAGCTTGCCTTGTGATTAATCCTTTGAACTTTTGGTGCAACATCTAGTTTTATTTGACCCCATAGCCCAATGGAAAGAAAGTAATTTGATCAGATCAACCAACCAACCAATCAACCAATTCAAACAAACAACCAAGCATAATCATAACTAGGCTAAAATCAACCGAAAACCCAAGTTAAATCATAACGAGAGAGCCCTTTCTGAAGCTAGCAGGGCTAGATCCTAGCATTCAAAAGTGGTTTGATGTTGTCCAATGTATTTACTCCCACAACCTCAAAAATACAGAACGATAACATAGTGGCGACCATACCGAGGAAGAATACATTTTAATCTGAAACATTATTATTCCCTGGTTTAAAAATCAGTATTTCAGTAAGAAATTGCTATATCAATATGAAATACATGATGTGAGGTTGCTTTTATAGATATTTGTTAGATTATAGATCCTGATTTTGATTTTTGTGTGATGGTTTTTCATAACCCTGGCTCCGAGAATAATTTATACTAGATCTCATCTTGATCCCAACCCTGCTAAAATTGTAGATGACCCTGAGAAACTGGTGAGAAAAAGAAGCTTTACTGAGAGTCAAGCAAGTAATAGTCCCCTGTCTAGATTCAATTCTCCTATGGAAAATACTCCTTTGTCAAGATCAAATTCTCTTCCAGAGAAGTTTGAAACTTTACAAGGCTTAGAATTTGATTTGCCTTTTCAGCAAAGTTTATTTAGATCTAAGTCTGAGGCTTTCATAGATCAAATTGTCATAGATAAAGCCATACTGCAACTCTATATTTCCCAAGCCCGAGACCTTGAATCAAATCCTGATCTTTAACCTTTACAGTAATTTGCCAAATTACAAGGTCTGGTTTTAGTATTGGACCAAGCTATAGAAGAAGCTTTCATTCAATGATCTGTTGAATTCTCTACTTTAACTGTTGCAGCGACCTCCTTGTCTAGTCATTCATCTTATTCTGTACATTTATAGCCTCCCAGTCCTAATCATTCTATAGTTTCAACTTCCTTTCCTCTCGTTTCTTAAACTACTATACCTACTATCCATGTACTTATCCAAACTACACCTCCACTAGGTCCATCCTCAACTCAATCTACCAGGATAGTTATGGCAGGAAGGTATCCACCCTTGGTGTTACCAGGCCAGCTAAATTCTATGCATGTATATTATCCATCCAAAATTGTGACCTTTAATAATATTGGTGCTTACACTGCCCAACAACACGTAGATAGGATGAATGATGTGTTTGATCGCCAGGAAGTGGATGAGGCAGATGTTAAAATGAGATTGTTTGCCCAGAGCTTAGGAGGTGATGTGAAGAAGTGGTTTAGGGGTTTACCTATAGGAAGTATAGCCAATCTTGTTGCTTTCCATCAAGATTTTTTAGCTAGATGGGAGATCAAGAAGAACCCACTTCAACTCCTAAACGAATACAAAAGGTTAAAAATAAAACCCAATGAAACTGTGGAAGAGTATTGTGAAAGATTCAATATTGTTTACAATGTCATCTCACAAGACATAAATCCCTCCCCTGGTCTATCCCTGATTGATTTTCTGGATGGTTTCGATGTAGATATGGAGTATCAGCTTAGGGAAAGAGACCCGGCAAGTTTGGAAGAAATGCAAGCAGATGCAATTAAAGTTGAAGCCAACATCCTGGCCAAAAAAGCCAAATTGAAGTCTGAACACAGAGTAACCATAAAAGAAGAACCTTCTACTTCCGTTGTTGACCATAAGATTGATAACCTAGTCAGAGTAGTGAATCAAATGATGCAAAGAGTGAACCTTAATGAACAAAATCAAACAAGTGAAAAACCAAAAAGTTCAACAAACTAGAAACCAAAATTTTAGAAGAAATACTCCCCAAATTAAACAAAGAGAGAAAAAGGGACTAGATCAGCAGATTCGACCTCCTTTTCAGGAAAATTACACAAATGGTGAGGGGAATATTGTGGAAGATTTGGATGATAACCAAATTAATTTGTTAGGGATAAGTGAAGATGAAGCAATTTTCCTCACTCAGGAGGAAAAAGAGCTTTTTCTTATAGCCCAGACTGAAATGGATTCTGAAGAGTCAAAGGAATACAAACAAGGATTTGAAAATGCAATAACGGAGGTACATAGGCAATACAATCTTAGAAGTAAGAAAAATCAAGATACTGCAACTAAAAAGAATGTTGAAAATCATGTCAAAAAGGTCTTTGATTCTGATCGAAAGAAAACAACAGAAAATCCCCTAAGAAAACCATAGAAACTCTTGGAAAGAAGCCTCCGGAACCTGTTACAAAAAGGACCATTGATACCACTTCTAAAAATACTCAAACTGATCTACCTTCTACCAGCCAACAAACTAAACTTGCCACAAAAATAATTGTTGATAAGTCTGATTTTTCAAATCTGCTTAAAAATCAAACACCGTTCAGTATAGAAAATGAACTTGCAAAGATGAAGATTTCTATCCCCTTAACTGAATTAGTCAACAAGAATGTATACATGACTCAGGTCCTAAAGGCATTAAACATAGGGGATAAAACTGATGATGTAAATTTGAGTGATGATCAACATGAGCACCTATTTGGACCCAAGGTAGAAGGCAAACCACAAGAAGGAGGAGTCCCTCCTTTTTATGTCAGTTTGAATATTCATGATAAAATACTTCATAATGTTATTCTAGATTCAGGTGCATCCCATAATTTAATGCCCAAAGCAGACATGGAGAAACTAGGACTAGAAATCACTAGGAAATACAAATATTTGTATTCGTTTGACTCTAGAAAAGTCAGATGCATAGGTCTTATCAAAGACCTGTGTGTCACTTTAGCCCAAATCCCCGCTAAGAGTCTAGTGATGGATATAGTGGTTACAGACATTCCCCCAAAGTATGGCATGTTGTTGTCACGCTCATGGGGAGAAAAATTACAAGGAACCCTGCAAATGGACATGACTTATGCCATTATACCAGTGTTTGGTCAACAAAGAAGACTGCATAGGGAAACCTTAATGAAGTATATGGTCAACAGTCAAGATAAACCACATAACTACCCTCTTTACTATGTTCATTATGACCTGGACTCTTTATTCTTTATAATGATGAGGGCATCAATGCACAAGTTACTCAAGGAGAAAATGATATTGATGAAAAACAAGAAAATCAGACTCTAATTGTGCAACAAAACATTGAAACTGAACCTTTTTGGAACATGAGCTTTGATGGCAATTGTGGCAAAGCAGGTTCAAGGGCATGTGTTTGGGTGTCCAATTCAGGGGATAATCATGTAAAAGGTCATTCCTATAAACTCAATTTTCATTGCACCAATAATATAGCAGAATATGAGGCACTTCTCTTAGGATTACAACTATTGAAGAAGTTAGGTGCTAAAAGAATTGTTGTTCAGGGAGATTCTGAATTAACTATTAAACATATCAAGGGAGAATATGTCGCAAAACATCCTAGGCTGAGAAACTACAAGAATGTTGTCCTTGACTTTTGAAGAAATCTTGAAGAATAAGATCTTTCTATCATTCCAAGGCATCATAATGTATTGGCTAATGGTTTAGCTTTTTCAGCTGGCACATGCCAAATGCTCCATCCAAACAATCAATATATAGTAGAGGTTAAACACCATCCTATTGTACTGGATAATATGAGACATTGGCAGATATTTGGAAGTGATAAGCAAATTGAATTTTTTTTGCAATCCAAGGAGGAGTATGAAGACAATAGCATAGATTTAGACTGTGAAGAGGATGATCAGATTATTGAATTTCTAGACTGTGAAGTAGAAAATCGGATTGTTGAATATGTTAGTGTAGATAAACAACTTGATGATTTAGATGTAAATATTTTAGTCAATGAAGATGTACATAAATTAGAATTACATGAAATTGATCCAGAAAAAGAAGAATTTCAAGTACCTCAGCTTAAAGATAATGTCCTACCAAGGGGTCTAGCTCTGTAGAAATTTTTTATTTTAATGATGTAGCAAAAAAGCCAAAAATGGAACGCATAGGGGTAGACATAGAAGAATTCAATATAGGTAGTGACACCAGAGTCATACAACACAAAATCCCAATCAAAGAAGATCAAAAACCATTCAAGCAAAAACTTTGTAGGATCAATCTTGTCTTAATGCCTTTCGTTGAGAAAGAAGTAAAAAGGATGTATGATGCCAAAATTATACTTCCTATTAGATACTCTAAATGGGTATCTAACATTGTGCCTACTAGAAAGAAAACTGGAGAAATCAAGTTGTGTATTGATTTCAGAAATCTAAATAAGGTATCCCTTAAAGACAACTACCCGTTACCTAAAATGGATCATATATTGCAAAAGGTAGTAGGGTCTAGTAGGATTTCCTTATTAGACGGTTTCTCAGGTTATAACCAAGTCTTAGTGCATCCCGATGATCAGGATAAAACTATTTTCACTACACTATGGGGCACTTTCATGTATGTGAAAATGCCCTTTGGGTTAATGAATGTTGGAGCCACTTTCCAAAGAGAAATGGATATTGCCTTTACGGATGAAATTGGCCATTTTATTGTGATTTATCTAGATGATATTATAGTATATTCTAAAACTGATGAGGAACATTTAGCACATCTAAGAAGAGTGTTTGAAAAATGTAGAAGGTTTGGCATCTCACTCAATCCTAAAAAGAAATTGTTTGGCCTTGAGGAAGGAAAACTTCTCGGTCACATTATTTCCAAGGATGGAATTAGGATTGATCCTAGTAGAATTGAAGCAATTTTAAAAATCAGTCATCCAAGAAATGTCAAAGAGCTTTAGTCTTTTATTGGTAAAATCAATTTCCTAAGGAGATTCATTCCTAATTTGGCATAACTTCTTAGAAACATAAGAAACATGCTTAAAAAGGACTCTGAAATCAAGTGGAGTATTGAGGCTAAACAATCCTTTAACTTGGTTAAACAAATGTTGACCAAAGCACCAGTGTTAATTAGCCCAGATTTTACCAATAATCTTCTCTTTTGCCTCTGAACACACCATTGCAGCAGTTTTGCTACAGAAAAACAGTAAAGGATTTGAACAACCTATTGCATTCTTTAGTAAAGCTTTAAGAGATGCATATTTGAAATAAAATATTATGGAAAAACAGACCTTTGCATTAGTTAAAGCATTAAAAGATTTTAGAGTATAATTTTTTGCATTCCCATATTATTGCTTATGTACCTAATGCAGTGGTTAAGGACATTTTGACACAGAATGGACCTGATGGGAAGAAAGGCAAATGGATTGTTGTCATTCTAGAATATGACTTAGAAATCAAGCCCACCAAGTTAATCAAAGGGCAGGGACTAGCCAAATTGATGGCTAAGTCAAATTTCCATGCATTAGACATTAACTTGATTGATTCATTATATAATCAAGAGGAACATGTGACTCCACAAATTGATGAGGCATTAAATAATGAATCCATACAGGTGAGGATCGTTTTATAGATGAGGAATGACCTATTATAGAGTTTTGTCAACCCAACGTTTCGGACTGCCAAGTGAGTCCATCATCAGGGGATGCGTTAATAGATATTCACCAGATTTTAATGATTTATCCAAGAGCTCTATTTAGGGTATATATAGGTTTTAAAGAAAATATATATCAAATTTGGTCGGCCATTATCTTATTAATTTTTCATTTATTATTA